>JAUZSU010044222.1:0-21534 GCA_034780255.1 Parotocinclus maculicauda | reverse complement strand
TTATTCGCTCTCACGTTCTTTGGTCCAAATAAGCGAATAACATTACACGTATATAATAGGATTTGTTTCGGTACTTTTGTTTTTGGTCAGAATAAGCGGCTGGTCCTATTAAACGGTGGTCCAATTAACCGGATTCGACTGTATTTAAACCAAGGAGTTGGATGCGACCTTCTCTGTCTCTCTACTCTGCCTTTGCTCTGTTTCGTGTCATTTGTTAGTCACTCCTGAGGGTTACAAGTTCTTCAGGTCTCACATGGATTCCTGAATGACAACCTTCTGAAACATACAGGCCCGATTGTCTGTGTCTGGGTAAGGAAAGCCCAGTCAGGAGCAGGGATCATATTCAGATGCTACAACAGAGACCTCTGCTGTACTGGCATACAGTGAAGGGCATGCAAATAAATAAAAACATGCTTACACCCATATGGGCTTTCTTTAAACAGTTGCCAGAGCATGTATAACTGACTCTCACAGAGCAGTAGAAGATTAACGTTAAACGTGTTCACTGCGTACAAAGCATACTACATTTTGACGAAGGTAGTAGCTATGGCTCCTATGTTCATTTACAGATACTTCATCATCCCTTACCTTTTTCAAAGAGCTGTCGACAGTGTCGGGTCTGCTGACGTCAAAACAAAGCAGAACAGCATCCGAGTCACTATAGCAGAGTGGCCTGACATTATCATAATATGGAGAACCTACAGGAGAAATCACACAGCAGGAAAAATACAAGTGTTTACTGTCTCACAGAGTACAAAAAAGAAGGGATCACTGAGAACGGGTATGCACTGGAGCTCCTGAGCAAGGGAGCTTTGTAATGGAAATAAAAGTTTCTGTAAGTACATTCCCCCACACATCTCTTGAAGCACAACTATAACAACTCTGATGTTATGTGGGCAGCCACCTCGTGGGCAACCATTTCTGGGCTTTATTCCATGCCAGATAACAGGTGTTGCTGTTCAACAGAACACAGACACAATGTAGGTGCAGTTACACATTAAGGCTAGACGTTCTGGATAATAAAACCTCCCATCTTGACCCATTTTTATTCTTCTATATACAAGTATTTCTAGTATAAGTATTTTTCAAACATTTGTAACCAATATGTGATAAGGTGTTGTAGTAGTACTGACTTAATAACCAGTAAACCAAAGGCTGCACCACTACGTGTGTTACAACTAATGCACTCCAGCCAATGCATCTGGTAATATACTGCTCACAAAAATGAGTGGATACTTCAAAATGAAATATCGCATAATTTTTTTAAAGTTAATGTGTATGAAAGTAAGTTAAACATGATTAATAACCTTTATAATATGGACAATCTTATATCTATGATCTTATAATAAGTCTATCGGACCACATACTAGTATGCAAACTGACATTAATCTGGGAATACCTAAATACTTACTGAATACTATAAATAAAACAGTTTGGATATTAAAATATACATTATTTAAAACTAAAAGCAACTAACATCGGGCATCACTTACAGCTTGTCTTGCTTGATTAACTATGGAAAAGATCACACAGTGTGTTCTTAAGTAATATCACACTGACTTGGATGGTCTTAGGACACAGTACGACTTGTTCCAATGTAAAAATAAGGGGAATACAATGATGTATAATGAATGAATACTATGTGGGCAGCCATCTTGTGGGCAACCATTATTTACTTTTATTCCATGCCAGATAAGAGGTGTTGCTCCTCAAAAGGACACAGACAAAATGTAGGCGCAGTTACTGCTATCTACCTGATAAAATAATAAAAGGTTGGAAGTTCTGGATAATAAACTACCTCCCACCTAGACCCATTTCTATTTTTCCTCTAATTTTTTTAATTGTTTATCAAATACTTGTAAAACATTTGTAACCACCATGGAATATTGTAGTGCATCTGTATTGACTTAGACAAACAAAGTCAATACTGATTACCTCATATTGATTTGTTATTTTATTACTACTTAAGAAAGGTAAAACCTATTCCACTGTACAGATGCACATAAATTCACTCAGCCCCTCCTTAAGCAGCTCAGCACAAGTCAAGTCAAATGTTACCCATGCTGACACCACGTTTAAGAAAACTCCACACCAGAGGCTACATGTGCCATTACAATTGCTGTAGTACAACAACTCCTGTTCATCTGGCAAGGTAATATATGGGTTAAGTAGGTTAATCACCTTAATAAGGATATTAACCTTGTCAGACCACAGGCTTTTAGTACCGGGCAAAAGTTTTAATCCACGATTAGACTGGACATACCATTGCTCAATAATGGATTGGCCTAAGATATTAGAAGACAATGTAAAATTAAGGCCGCTTTGAGATAATGCTCCATTTTAAAAAGCACAAGAAAAAGAAATCAGACTTGACTTAAGGAACAATTTTTCTGAAATTACAAAGAGAAAATGCAGCGTTAAACAGAAAATAAATAAATAAAACCCAAAGACTATAGGCTACAGATGCAAGTATTTAGTGTGGCTGGCAGCTCCGTTATGCTGACAAGTTGACCCATCTCATGTACGAAGAAGCTTGATAAATAAATCACCAAATCACTTTTTGGAAAGGTAAAAAGGAATGATAAGACTGGAGTGAGCATCAGTGAAAGAGTATTATCGAGGGATTAATCATAGTTTGATATTTTTGGGACCAATCATCCACAACAGTTATGTATCGTCATGATACCATTGCTACAACAACCCAAATCTTTTGCAGTAGTACATACTGGAACGGATAACATACGAACTGACATTGTTTGGTGCCTGAGGATCGAATATAAATAAAAGGACTTGGATAAAAACTATTTGCATTACTTAAAATAAATCAAATAATGAAAAACACTTCGTAAATGACCCAGCCAAATGTATTCAAATGATCAGTTCAGACTCATATCTTTACCTGATGAATATTATTACATTAAAATAATTATCAAAGCCTGTCAAAGATAATGACAAACACCTAGTGCCCTCATATAATGGCAATAAGACTAAGACTTCAAAACTTAATGTAAAGCTATTATTGATGATCCCATTACTGTAATTACAAAATTAGTGATGTATTTGTGTGATTATCAGCATGTATCTGTGTGATTGCCATTCTGTCCATGCCCTCCAGACTGTTTTCAAATGAAGACATGCATAATTAAGAAGTTCACTTAACCAAATGATAGACTAGATACATATGAGAGCTTTCTGTTCTTAACACTTGTGCAACAGCAAACACTGATCTGGGTGGCAGTTCCTATGAAAGCACACTTCAGTACAGGTCCCACATTATTAATGGCAGCAAAGTTCAAAGGTTTTTACACCCTGGACTTAAATGCACTCATAAGTGTGAGCCAAATTTATTCATGTAGCACTTTTTACAATCGTGCATTGTCTCAATGCCGATTTACAATATAATATTATCTTTATTTGCTCAATGTGAGCAAGCCTAGGGTGACAGTGGAAAGGAAAGAAACCTAGATGGACCAGGACTCACAAAGGGACCTATCCTCCTTGGGTGTTCTGGGTGTTAACTGAAATATTAAGTTACATTAACATTAACTATGATTACATTAACTGTAATTAAGTAAATCATAATTAAATTAAATACAATTATACATACACACACCTCCCTAAAACATCTTTGGTAAGGAGGATGTTTGTTTAGCAAGCCAGAAATCATATAGTAACCAAAGAAAAAGGTGCAATGGTCATGTTTCTCACCTGATGTGTCCCACAAACTGAGCTCTATACGCTGCTCATCTATGTCCAGACCAGCTGTGTAGTTCTCAAATACTGTTGGGACGTACGTCTGGAAAAAATAAAAATTAAATGGTTAGTTATGCCAAACTTGTGAAATCTTGTGAGGTCCTAGAGATTCGTATTTCCCGTTTTATCTTGGCCATTATCTAGAGGGGGTCCAAAGTCCATCCTGAAATACACTGTGTACAGAACAAAACATGCCCTGAACAGGACGGCCGTTGTGGCATGGCAGAATGCCATCCTGGGATATCCTTCCCTTAAAAGCAGCCAATTATACACATGTGATGTGAGGCAGCCGTGAGGCAACACTGAGACATAAACCCAGGTCTCTGGAATGGTCTGCTAGCAAATTGCAATTGCATTACATAGGCACCCGTTTTAAACTTGATAACTCAACAGTAAATTAAAGGAATAAACGATGTCCTCCCCGTTTCAATCCTGACCTCAGATTCCACCTGTGTGGAGTTTGCATGTAATGCCCAGGTCTGCATTGGTAAACTCTGGGTACTCTGGTTTCCTCCCACATTCCAAAGCTGTGTTAGGTTAACTGGTTGGTCTAAATTGGCCCAGTATAAATGCTATTATCAGCATAACTATACTGCTGTATTGAAAAGACATTTAAGCTGATGTGATATCAAATAAAGAAATGCATACAATATAAACTGACATTTATAAGTTTTAACTCAGCCCTAGACCCTGGCTGTCTGTCTACATCTAGGTACATTAAATTCAACAGCGGAATGAACAGAGATGCTGCTTTTGCTCAGTACTTTATGAAGTCTGAAATTTTGTTTCTTCGGTTTATCCAATTTTGCATGACATTTAGATGATGGTATGCCATGATTCAGTCAAAGGGCACTCATGGTCACTGATCTGCAGGGAACAGCCATGAATAAAAGTTTACATTTAAATGCCACTCGTTTTAGCTTTTAAAGTCTAAAACAAATCAGAAAAATATGAACCCAATTCTAACTTTCTAAATAGCAAGTTTGGGCCTTTCCAGATCAACCACTACCTTTTGTAAGGTCATTTCATTAACATTACCAGAAATATACTGCTCACAAAAATAAGTGGAAACATCAAATATTAAAATATCCCCAATCTTTAAGAGCAGAGTATTTCTCTTTCAGGTCTATTTCCCCGGAGGTTGTGGTAAATACTTATTATGTAGAAAATGTAAATACATGTTGCGTCCTTGTGGAGTTTGCATGTTCTCCCCGAGCTAACATACGCAGTGTCCATGTGTATTGCTTACCATGCTTGTATTGCTTTATGAAAGTTACACACATGGCCTTCAACCTCCAAACGGTCAAGCATTATTAAATAATTCTTAATAAAATATGACTCGCCGCTAAATATACAATAAGCCTAAAATATGTACATGTTGGTTATTTTATATATCCATAACCAAGCATTGTGTGGCTAACACGTGTGGCTCGGGGACATATTGCTACATTGATTCTAAATAGAAAATTTTAATTTAATTTTAACTGTTTAATACTACATTTAAAATAAGATGTTTGTTCATCTTTATACGGTGCATTAGTGATTATTATAAGACAATATGGTGCACGGATGTAATCTGCAGTAGGTTATTTCTTGATCTGCTACGGACACGCAGTTGTTTATCGCAGGGCGATGCTACATTCACATGCGTCACATTTCGTTGAGAGAAAATTCCCTATCTGCTAATAAAATGTAAGCACCTAAATATACTACTTATTCTTATTCAACAATAGAAGTTTTACATGTAATATATGGAGTGAAAGACGCAGTTTTAGTGTGAATTAAGAGCAGTTATCAATCTCTTACCTCTGGATAACAGTCCTTCACTAACATTTGCAACATTGCCGTTTTTCCGCACTGCACGTCTCCCACTAACACCAGCTTACAGCGAACAACCAAAGACTCAATTATTCTTCTCTCTTTCATAGTGGACCGGACGATGCACAAAATAAACGATGCTTTTTCGTAATATCGTATGCACTCAATTACCACAAGCAGGGTTTAGTACACAAACACCACACTAACACTGCTCTACTAGTAGCCGCCGGCTGAATAGAGCAGCATCTACCCTTGTTATATATAAATATAAAGAGAGAGAGTCTATCTGACCAATCAGCGATGGGCATAGCTACACGCGCTGCAGTCGCCCCGCCCCTGAAACGACAGCTTTTAGTACAGCGCAGGAACTTCAATTGTGATGAATAAAGAAAATAGAGAGAAAGGAATGACATGACATAAAATAAAAAATGATTGTTTTAAAGCAATGAACAACACGAGAGTCAACCAACATGACATAATTAATGTAAAATCTTAGCTTAGGTGGTTTGATAATAATAAAAGAACGAGTTCTTGCAATCAACAGCAGTGCTGGTGGACCCAGTGCCCACGTGACAACAAGCTTGCCCCCCACGACCTACCAAAACGAGATTTGAGTTTTCTCAAACTTGTGAACATATGGTGATGATGCACATTTATGTACAAAGTAACTGATCAGCACTTACTGAAGGTTTGAATCCCAGATGGTGCACCTACAACAGCTACAATGGACTTGTGCCCTGCCAAGGATGTACATCTTTGTGCATCTAGTGAACTCTGGGCTGGATTCCAGACCCTTCCCAACACCCCTGACCACAGTAATCAGTATGCTTTAATACTTGAGCTTTATAACATCTTCAAAATGATAATTGAAAATTTGACATTGCAACCAGTCCAGACTACCATTCAGATAGTCAACACACAAGTGTTAATCTTTTACTCCCTTCACCTTTATTAACATACAAACAGTTAAAGCTATTCACTCACTCACTCTCATCACAGGTAACAAGATGAAACACACGAAAGAAGAGAGGATGGAGGTGATTCTGAAGTCTGATGAACACAGCTGCCGTATTGTAGCCACAGACTTCTGACAACCGACGCCCAGAAAGATCAACCAAAATTTCACACAGCACTGATGCACATGATGCATGCAGGGTGGGTCAAAAGACACAGGACACCCTTTTATTTCAGAAACAAAGGGAAAATTACATATCTGAATACCCCAGCAAGTAATAGGTTTGGGGGGCCAGTCTTTTAGGCTATGTCTGGAACATGACTGCCATCTTGAAAGCCACCATCTTGGATCAAGGGCAAGCTTTTCCAGTGGGCAGGTGATCATGTAGCTTATCAAAGAAGACCAGAATGCAGTATTTATTGTGGTTCAAAAGTCCAACACAGACATTTTAACAACTTTAGTTGTTAAATCACAGGTAACTGAAGATGAAATTAACAATTTTTGTTTCTGGGGAATGCAGCTGCCATATCATAGCCACAGACTTCAACAACCGACACTCGATCACCAATTTCAAACAGCTCTGATGCATCTCATAGCTTTATTCGAAGAAACTGGTACTGTAGACGATAAGCCACATAGTTGTTGTACAAAGACCACTACTGATGCAGAAACCTCTGCCTGGCTGGTTCAACCAACTCTCAGGCCTAACTTGAGTCACCCTCAATAATGCACAAGTGTTGTTTTTATATCTGTAGCTCCTCCTACTGGTTAGGACAATATTGTCACAGGTAATTCAGGAATACAGGTTACGTTCATATTTCGCACGATTCCGTAAATGTGATACACAATACACAAATCATTCAAACACATTAATAGCCGTGGCATATAAAATATGAGCAAACATTTGCATTAGTTACAGTGTACAGTATTAGTCCATTTTAACATATGCTCCCCCCCTATTTTGGATGGACTGCTCCAGGGAGGTAAAAACCCTCTCACTGTCAGCCTCTACTTTTTTAGGCCTTCACAGGTTTGCAAGACAAACCACTAGGTAATTCTTTAACAGCTATGGATTATGGTTGGCTTACTTTATAACTAGCATTAAACTAATTTGATTATCCAATATCTATCCAAAACTGAAGTTTTTAAAACTTGGTAATTAGCCTAATAGAAGCTTCTTGGCACATTAGCAACATCTTGGGGCCCAGATTTCAAAGTGCTTTGTTTATGGAGTGAACAATAGATCCTTTATTTATTTATTTATTTTTAACTGTATTACATACTTTAAAATTGTGTTCCAGCGCGTTAAAACACATTTGTTCTTTCATTCACATGGTTGTGCCCAGGAAAAAAAATGTAATGTGACAAATTACCAGTAAAATCTATTTGGGGGTAATTGGAGCTTTGAGACAATGCTCCATTGTAAAAATCGCTGTATAAATAAATTTTGATTTGATTTATGGCCAGTTCATAGTCAACCAAATTTACAATTGTACTAACCATGAAGTAACCAAATTACCATCACAAATTCCTGATAGAACTGTGAAGTTTATGGTAAAACTGTAAAAGGTTACATTAAAACTGTAAATCAATGTACACTTTTACTACGGAATCTCACCGTACATTTTTACCTGGGTGTGCCGAAACGAAGCGTCTGACGTCAGTGATCACGTGATGTAGACTGAATTAAGCATCGACAGATTTTGATTCGAAGCAACGGACGGTATTTTTGACACTTGGCTCAAAGCTTTAGACATGAGAGTGACATAATTACAATATATTTATTTTCTTGCTTTTATTAATTCGTTCATGCGTTCCTCTTCAGTAGCTGATTGACCTTTTAGTGAGGGCTGCACTCGACACGATGTAAACAGCATCCGTACTAACTGTTGAATCACGGTGTAATGCTAATGTTGGTACGCTGTGTGAGTAAGAATAGGTTAACACAATTTTTTTCAGAAATTAGGTTTTCATATGACACATTTGTTCTAATTCACAACTAATAAGTAATTTAACTTCTGAGAGAATTACAAATGCACCAGCATGTTATAGTTAATGTTATTCTTATCCATTTCACATACACATAAGTATGCAGTTACCCAGCTAATATCAGTTCTTATAATATAATACAAATGCCTAAATGTCATATTTAAAGGGTTTGTTTTACAAATGAGCACTAAAGGTAATGTCAAATAATATACTTTTCATAAGTAAATTCTAACATCCCAGATTAAAAAAAATATACAAAATGCAAATTCTTACAATGGAAATTTTTACATTGACTTTTATTTTATTACTGACCGTCTGAACACAAGATTTTTATTTTTAAACCTAATTTCTTTAGTCAATAAATATTAATTCCTGCCTTTTGTGCTTGCAATATATTCTAAAAAAATAGAAATAGAGCTAGAAATGAAGTAAACAAGATGAAAGAACAGTTCCTTACTTCAGTTTCCTCCCACAGTCCAAAGATAGAGTTTAGGTTAGTGTGCGCGTGTGTGCGCGTGTGCACCCTATGATGGATTGGTCCCCTGTCTGCTCTGTGTTATTTCTGCCTTGTGCCCTGTGCGACCAGGAAGGCACGTAGCTGGTGACTCTGCCCACTATTAAGGGGATAAGAAATGAATGAATAAATGGTGATTATCTTGATTTGGTAAGATTGTATAAGGATTAATTATGCATGCCAGGGGCATCTGCAAAGCACTATAAATGTGTGGAAAAATAAAACAGTGTCAGTAAAGCACCTAGTAAAACAGTCATATATAATATTAAAACTACAGGGAATATTGTTAATAAAATCAACGGAAGTTAGACTAGTTTTGGGGCTGATATATTGAAATCCAGATTATAAAAGTTTATACATATGTTTAGTATCTAAAGTACATAGTTACTATAGCAGAAAGGACAGCTTGTTACGTAAGACTTTCACCCCTCCTTTGCCTGGTATTACATTGGCTTGATTTACTCCATTAAATATATGGATTACATCAGAACACACGCACACATGTACAAGGACAAACATAATAGAGACTAAGCTTTTGTTTTCTGTAATAATGTGGAAGGGGTGAATTTTGAAAGGATGTAGAGGATTGATTCAGTACACTGGACAGCACATGGAGTACATTTATTATAATGTTTACTTTTGTGTGAAGTCTTAGGGAGGATGTTCATCATGTAATGCTTTCCTTCATGATCTTTCTTATTTGGTTTGTTAAAGATCTTGTTTATTTAAATACTTAAGTATTCACAGGGCAAGCAATTGTATTTTAATGTGTGTAGGAGCACTTGTGTAAGAGTACTTGTGTATCGGCCAGACTCAGCCAGAGACAGATGGTCTGGACTTCTCTAGATCTAAGCAGGAAATAGGAAAATTACATCTCAGCTGGGAAGCTCTGTACAGTAAGCAATGAGCACTCTGACTACTCATTAGTGGTACTTCCCAATGTATAAATATTGAAATATTGAAATCAAGGTGCAGTGGTGCAAATTTCCTTCTTCATAATCTCTCTCTTTCTTTCTCTCCCTCCCTCTTACTCGCATCCTCTCCCTGTCTGTCTGTCTGTCTGTCTCTTTCTCTGTCTCTCTTTATCTGTCTCCATCTCTGTGTAATAATGTGATTTTGCTATTTTTTTATTCTAACATGGCACTATTCCAGTCTTCCTCCTTGAGAATAAAATGTATATAAAAATTATAGTCAGTCATAAAGTGGATATCTCATCATTTCACAGAGATTCCTTGCATATGGCTTAATGACAGATAGTGTGTAGTGTGTAGTGTAGTGAGATACATTATTTTATTTAAGAAAAGCTGAATTTTTCAAAACCAGTGTATTTATAGACAAAAGGCATTAGCATTCCTCTATAATGTTTCCGTGAGTGTATGCTACGCTGCCTGCTTGTGTGCTTTATAACAGCAAGCTTCCACTCTGGGATCTCAATTGAATGTTACATAATCTAAACAAGAGCTTCTTTCACTGGCATGAACATCACCCACTGATATATATATATATATACTGCAAACATATTTAGGCTTGTATATATGCGTGTATATGTATATATATATGCGTGTATTTATATATATTTTCTACTCTTTGATCAAAAAAAGCCTAAATATGTTTGCAGTTAATAGGATTTGGTATAAATCTTTAGTCTTTAGGCGGCCCTAATTGATCAGCGATCAAAGAAAATAATTAGAAGTAATAGTGTATATATGTATACATGCATGCAGAGTGGAATAGCATGTCCATATTTTTTTCCAGCAGATAAACACGAGACCATTAATAGCTAAATATTTTGCAGTTTTACATTTTGCCCATTTTTGCTCGAGTGTATATATTCAAATCCTTATAACCACAGAGCAAACATTGTACATATTTATCTACAGTACTGTATAGATGTCTTAGGCCAACATTAGATTTGTTTTTCCGTTGATGATCAGACCCAGAAATTTCAAACTTGGATTCATCACTTTTCCACTGATTTTTTATTCCAATGTTTGTGAGCATTAACGTGTATTAGCCTTCTCACTTTGTTCCCCTTACCTTACCCTGCTAAAAGATTTTTTTAAAATAAAAATTATAGTTCTTAGTGTAATCCTTGTTAACCTTATGTGTGCTTGTTACATGTCATGCATTCTCTCGTCAAGTCATATTCCTTATGTGTGTAACATACTTGGCGAAATAATACTACTAAGCTACTATTTTTTTCACTCTACGTTAGCATCCCCACTCTCTTATTATTACTGCAGATTCCCGTTATGATGTAGTAAGATACATTTTGAAATCATAAGAGGGCATTGTAGCAATTTTAGGCACAAAACATGTGCTTTAAGTCATGTTTCAGTTACATCAATAGTTGCTTCTTTCTGCTGCTGATAACAAAAACAATTATTGGAATCAGTGGTGGCCGTTAAAGTCTTCAGTGCACTATAGACTGCTGCCCTCTTGTGGTAAATCACCTGGACTAACCAGGACAGTGAAAGCAAAAATGACAGCTTTAAGCTGAATTTTGATGGACGGAAATAAAAAAACAGAGCCAAATAGGTTGTGGTAAAGAGTTCCAAAATTTGGGGGTCATTAGAGTGACCACTCTGGATTTGGGAGCAAAGTTTTCAATGTTACAGAGATGGTAAAATGCAATTTAACCAAAGCCGTAACATGGGGTTTGAATAAAAGATCATTTACATTATGAGCTGTTGGGAAAGTTTTCAATGTCACCCCTGTTCACATTAAGCATGAAGAAATTTTATTTGGTTAGGCTTCTGAGCCAATAAGTATGACCTCAGATTTATTGGGGTTTAGTTTCAGAACCTTGTATGCATTCAGTGTTTGTAGTCATAAATTCAGTTCATAAGAGGTGATGTTGGCAAGGTGAGCAACTTTATTATTGGTGGTGTTAATGTTAATCCGCGTGCCATCAGCATAGCAGTGAAAATGAAGGCCTTTCCTGTTAATGATCTGTTCACTTACTGTGCACTATATTAGATGGATCTACCATGTTGCTCCACCTTATAGATGTAGTCAGGGATCGGAGATCATCTGTTGTTAGTCATACTTTAACAGTTATCATAGTATGCTGCCTATACAGTATGCTGGTGGTGGAACTATTCAGTGTGGCAGTGACACAGAGGTGTTTAAAAGCTGCAGCAGCACTGCTGTGTCTGGTTCACTTGTACCAGCACAACACGCACTATCATAGTGCTTAAAATGATCCACCACCCAAATAGTACCCAGTTTATGGTGGTCTAGTGGAAGTCCTGACCATTCAAGAACTTCAAAGTGATTGTATATGGTAAGTGGTAGTAATAAAATTGGCAGTGACTGGATAAACAAGGAGGTGTGCATAGTAGTGGCCAGCGATTGTATACATCATTCATTATATTTAATTAATAAACTCCTGGTGTATAATCAAGTGCCCTAACCGTTTCCTCAGTGTCAGTATTTTAAACAATCCCCATTGTTTACATTGCCACTAAATATAAATTACAAGCGTCATCTCATTGTTCAGCAAACTGTAAACTGCTGCTAGTAACAGTATTTTACCGCATGGTGGCGTTGTACACCGTTATTCTCAGCCCGTTCATCATAACGCAGCCTGAGCTCCTGCAGTGTCTCGGGTTTATTATAGATGAAATGGGTGGATTGATGACCGACGTTTATTTTTATGTTGGTCTTTAGACAGAGTTTTTTATTTTAAATCACGACGTATTTTTCTGAGGTTTTTGTAATTAAATTGTGCGTCTTAAAACGGTTTTAAATGTTTAAATGGGCTTTTCGTTGCACTGTCCAAGGTGCTGACTGTGCCTTTGTAAACCAATGTTCGATAATGACTTTTAACTTTATACCATATTTCAGCAAAATCCAGATACATTTTATTATTAATAGTACTACTACTACTACTACTACTACTAATAATAATAATAACAATAATAATGATGATTTAGAAATTTTTACGTTATGCGCCTGGGCAAAAATAAATCTAACATTAAGCAAAATACGTATTGTTTTCCTTTATTTTTTTTATCTGGTACATGTGCATATTCAGTACGCTAAAAAATTAGAAATGTTTTAATTTTATTTATGGCACTTGTTTTAAAAAGCAAGCGAGCAAAACGTACCAGGATAGCTGGGATATTACATTATCACGTAATCTTGTAACCAACATATAGGCCACAGAAAAGCTATTAAATAATGTTCTGCAAGATCTCTTTTTTGCAGATTCGTGTTCTATAAATTTAATTTTAGGCTGAAATTCAAACTGAATGATGAAAATGTATTTAACGTAAAGAATATCTGAAATTCCAATGCTTATTATTAATATCTAAAATTCGAGTAGCCTACTCCTGGTTGCACACAACTGAACAAATGATTAATGATTAATTGGCGATGAGGTACCTTTTTTCTTATTTCAAACAAATAGATTGAATGATTATATAAATAATAATGCACAAACATTGCCTAAGCATCTGAAATCTCCTATATTTTAAGAAAGCTTATCATAATGTGACTTGACCATATTTTAGTAAGGGTAGACGGATTTAGCTCCACCGTCTAAATGTTTATTTTATGTGTATCATTGCAAAGGTTTCGTTGCAAATATGGCATTGGTGTTGAAAGTAATGTAATCCGTTCCATTGATGATTAACTCCGCTGTATCCTTATCCACCAGTGCAGATGTAACTAATCATGTGCTATACCATATTAAATTTGATTTAAAAATTGTTTTAATCTGTTTTCATTATTGGCTTATAAGGCGCACGATATGTTCACGCGTGTAGGCCTGCATGAGAAGCGCTTCAAAATGAAAGCACAAAAACACGATACGATCACGAAATTTATTTGTTACACACAACTACATCACAAGGGCATAGCCGAACAGATCATTTTGCAATATACTTACCTCTTCATGTTAATATAACATTGCTGCAGCCTTAATATACAAAGTGTAGGTTACAAATCGATCATGGATGCCACGTCTGTAAATGTTTTCCTGCATAAACAATTAACAGATTCATTAGGAATTACTGAGGGTAAAATAACGGTTATTTAAACAGTCCGTGTATGAATACGTCCCCATAGAATTAGCTTAGTTGTTTAGAAAAACGCTTATTTTGTATATTGTCAAGGTTTCATATAAAGTTAGAAAGGAAAAATGAATCTTTCTACTCGTGTGCATGCAATATGTTTGCTCCCTTTTTCTGCATTGTTATTTTTACCTATATATTTAGGCTATTGCTTGTCTCTAACATATTCTGTCTTTGTCACTTCACCCCCTGGAGCAGCATTTGGCTGGAACAGCCTGTTCCTCAGCAAAGATGCTAGGCACAGACTGTACCATGTAGGACAAAAAGAATCCTTGAAGGAAGGCATGTTTAAACACCAAACACGACTATACATGTAGCTATACAGACCTGATTAATGGTTTTCTAACAGTCTACCTCATTCAAGGTTGTTCAACAATTTTAAATGTGCAGCTTGATGGTGTGTGTAATGGCATTCCTATTACCAAATTCTACATTATTTTGTTTAGTTTAACATCGATACATTTAGGATTAGTCAGTCAAGTGAGATTTTAAAAACCTTACAACGCAACCTTTACAGTGCGCTCAAGCTCTCTATATGCTTAAATACAACTGTTACTGGTGCTCGCCATAGGGGGCGTACTCTCGGCACAAACTCGTGTCACATTGCAACATATGCCAATATTGTTTAATTATGTTAGTTATTTCTATTGATTACAACGTGTCCCGTCACCTAAACTACGATTGTATCTTGTTAGTTATGAAATCGCAGTTTCTTTGAAATTAATATTGGCCATATGTACAATGCACAGGACCAGTCACCTCTGGCAAATTCATTCTGCTGGACATTTTGTCCCCCATTGGCACTCTGTCTAAACCAAACCCTTATCAATTCCCTTTTACAAGCTCGCTTCTATATAACCCTCTTTGTAAACCTAGTTTGTTAAATTTGTTTACATAGCGTTGCAGTCTAGTGGTACCAGACTTGGTTGCGACACGACCCAGGCCCTTGTTACGCTTCAAACTTGAGAGGTAAATGCCCATTTTGGGCACTATTTGGATCTGTTATTGAGGATATCGAGGTCAAA
The DNA here is from genome assembly GCA_034780255.1 of Parotocinclus maculicauda. Taxonomy (NCBI): domain Eukaryota; kingdom Metazoa; phylum Chordata; class Actinopteri; order Siluriformes; family Loricariidae; genus Parotocinclus; species Parotocinclus maculicauda. The sequence continues at coordinate 6,402 of JAUZSU010044222.1, read as the reverse complement.
AAGCTCCTGCTGCGTTACTGAACAGGCTGAATGGCTAAGAGGTATCACCGAACCGACGTGGTACGCTTTCTGCGTGAGGAAGGAAGCAAGGCGACGCTCAGGAGATTCCCCTCTTGGCATTCACCGCGTGCCTTAATTGTATGGACATTAAATCAAGGTCCGCTGTGAACACGCAGAGCGAGAACCCGACCCCGGTTTCCGTTAACGCTCGAACTTGGCGCTCCGAGCTGCGCCTCCAGCAGCGCGCTTTCCGCGTATTTTGGACGGACATCAGAGCGCAATCTTTCGTCCCTTCCCCTAAAATCACCCCCACCCCTCTTTTTTGTACTTTGCTCTGAATGTATGCGCAGCTGTGACGCAAACCGGTTGGAGCATCAATAGCTCATTACAACCCGCACAACTTGCAACGTGGGATAACCAAAAAAAAGGTTTTAAGATTTGATCAAATACACTTCAACCATGCACCACGCGTTACGGTACGACCTAGTCCACACTGTGCTAGTTGCTCCTTCATATCATGGCAATTCAAAGGCATTTAACTGAGTTTCTACAGGATAAAATAGCAGAGAAAATAAAGAAATAAACAGTTCAATCGATACTGAAGACGCTCCAGTTTGGTTTGATATGTCCATGCGTTCACGCGATGCATTTTCCTTTGTCCGTAAAATAAAAGGGAGAGAGAGAGAGAACAGATCGAGAGTGATCTGGTAATGCGCTACAATGCGACAAAAAGAGACCAAAAACACTGGTGGTACTTTGCGTACTCAAACACTCTCCGTCGGTGAAAATGCTTCTCCAAGTCTCTCCACTTGTCTATGCAAATTCGCGCTCCGTCTCTCCACTCCACTGCGGTCTAATTCTACCGGGCGCGCTCCTGAAAAAAAAACAAACGTACAAAAGAAGCAGCAGAAAAAAAACCCAACACAACGCATCGCATGGCAGCCCAGTCACGGCTGGCTTCTTTCTTTGCTTTTGCCTCTTCCTTCCAGTCTCGAACCTCCCCGACGTCCTCGTTTAGATTCATCCCAGCATTGTATTGTCTCCTCCGACCCCCACCAGCTCTGGGCCGCGTCCTCTCCCATCCATTGCTTTTTAATCTCACTCGTCCTCGGCACCGTTTTTTTTGCGCTCCAGCCTTGGGTGGGTGTTTTTTTTTCTCTCTCTCAGCCTCTCTGATCCAGTCTCTCGGATTAGTTTCTCTCTTCCCGACCCAGACACGCGCAGCCTTCTGCTGATTGGGCTCAACGCAAAAGGATTACACGGGGACTTGGTGACGTCACGGAGCGGGCCCGCGTTCTCCCCAGTTAGTCAAAGCCTCATCAGCGATGTGTCCTTGAAAGAGACATTCTGAAGATAGCACCTATACAGAATGCATAACACTAGGCTAACGAGCGTCCACGGAGTCCAAATTAATCATCTTATATTTTCTGATCTAACAGCTTACATCTAGCTATGTTAAGGCTCTGTGGAATGTGAGCTAATTTGAATTGGGTACATACATCGCAGAATACTTCTAGGCTATAGCTTGTGTACACACAGCAGATCTGTGCCACAAACTTCTCAGCAGAGCCAACTTCGCCTTTATATCTTACGTTATCCTAGAGTTCCGATTCATCAGTCAACATATCAAATGTTATGAACGGTCATTGATCAATATGGTTTGGATTGGAGGTTTTTTTCCACCAAACACAGTCTCATTCTGTAAACACATCAGCTCATCCAACAGAGATGATCTACTAAATAACACACGAATAGAAACCAGCTTTCAACTGCACTCTTACTGCTTGTATTTCTGTATCATTCTCGTTAAATGTACTGGCTGTAAGGAGAAACAAGCGTGTTTATTATTGGGAGATCTGTGCACACCTGGAACTTCATCTTGATCCGAATTTATTTTAGTTGGTTTTATGTATTCTATATATTTTTTTACAGAATTGTTTGTGTTTGTGATGTGGCAAGCTGATATGCTTTCTTGGATTTCCTCTTGCATTGCCGTTTATACCACATCATTTCTTATAATTCCCTTTGCATTCTGTTGTATTTATTTGTATCCGACTAGTACAAGTTTATAATCATGCCATGTCTGTGGTGTATTTTAACGTCGTGTGCAACGATTTGTTTTCTAATTCATGGGTAACTTTCGATGGCAATACAGTCCTGATCATTTAAAGCAGGTACCTGTGACTGAAATTCCCATATTTTGGTGAAATAACATTTTATTTAAATGTTCCTCCAAGCAAACCTCTTCACTTCTACATGTACCACGTTGTTCCTTGATTTATTTCATACATAGGTGAATTTTGAGTAGATTTGTCACCTAAGACAATCCTGCCAGTTTCTAGTCGTTCGTTTTAACGTTTGTTGTGTATAAATCCATGTTTAATCGTGGCATTATTTAAAACAGTGCGATTATTTAAACGGATGTTTGAATGAAATCTAAACACGGGCTTATCATAGCATAAAAAAACATGGTATCCACCAGTATTCATGACGTGACTGCCTATTTTGAAAGTGTAAACCTGCCACCCACGGTTAAAGGAACAAAAGGGCAGATGGAAGTCGTCCAGAATATTCAACGTGATATCTAAAGTCCTCAGTACTTTCACGAGAACCTATTCACCATCTGATTGTAGTTTTTGTTACGTATCTATTTTACGTCGCTACCCTATTTTTAGTCTGATCCTGAATAGATGAGCTGTTTAGTGAGTAGGCCTACAGATGACCAACCTTGGTTCGATTAAATGTAAATTCCAAACTACAACCATAACGGAACACGGCTGTTACTAAGTACCTAAAATAAGACATGCCTACATATGATTCAGGATAAATCAATACACGTTCACACAATAATATATTTCCTACTTAACGATTTAAGGAAGGAAATCTCCACACACGAATCCTGGAGGTCAGAAGATCCTCTGGGGGAACAATTTGCTGGGTCCTTGAAGTTGTGAGAAACAGTCAGCTGTCCGGATAGCTACGAAATATCGCGGTCTAGTAAGATGGGAAATTAAAGAGGCCCAAAAGAGTGGCGATCGTGGCCAGTGTTTTTCTCGGCAGCTCGGATTTGTGGCAGTGCGGCCTCTCCGTCTTCACCAGCAGGGCGAAGGAGGAGCTGTCCCGCTGCATTACAATGACATTCACTCTCCCGTTCATTCTGACGCTGTCTAACGGTCTTTTGGACAGCAAATCCACCCCATCGGGGGGTCGCAGCCCTCTCATTACGCCCCCAATCCCAACACACACTCTCTACAATAGGCCAACAAAAGGCGAGTAGAGTGGGGCCCCTGCGCTGCGTGGCCCGCTGAACCTGAGGGAGAAAAAAAACGCTCTTCAGAGTTGAGTTAGCGACAGCAGGCGCTGAAGGAGCATGTCTTCTTACATTGGATATTTATGTAAAGGAGCATAGCCTCATTTTTAATCCCTATAGGGTAAGTGTAGGTGCAGTGGAATCAGTCATTCTGGCCTGACTAGTGGAAACTGTCTAGAGCTGTTAAATGGAGTGTCCTTATGTAACTGTGAGTAATAGACGAAATAACGTTTAAAGTAGAATAACCACGAAACGAAAACCAACGAGAACACGAAACAGAAACCAAGAGCCTTGAAATTCTCAAATAGGCAAGAATGATAATAAATAATGAAACAGATAATGTACCCTGATTAATAATATCTTAATGAGGAAATATCTACTCAAAAGCTGCTGACTGATTTCAAATCAATTCAAGCTTAGATTTAAATAATATAACTTGTCCAAAACATCACAATACTTTCTAGTCTCTCAAATTGCATGGTTCTTGTTACATTAAATAATGTTTTATATTGAACAGGACCTAATGTACATGGTTATTATGTTCAAATAGATATACTGTTAGTTTCATTCAATAACATAAACAAAAACTGGAAAGATTGTGACATAGAGATGGTCTGCTTTCTATTGGCATTCAGACAAAGCAACAGCCCACAAACAAGTAAAGTGTGTTCATTTAAACCCAACAACATCCACCATTTTCTCATTTATTTATGCTGTTAATAATATATTAGCTATAGAGATATTTTCCCAGGGAGATTAGAGCATTTTTCCATTGATTGACGTTGAAGACTCAGATAGGCACAGCTGGGTGCTTTTACTTTATGTGGCAGATAAAAAGGTCATGTGTACTTGGGACAATTTTTTTTTTCTTCTGCGAAACATGGCGTAAATGTTATAGCTAGGACTTAGTGAATAATGGTAAAAGTAGGCTAGGTATGTGCTTGGACTAAACAGAAATAATCTAATCCCAGTAAAGTGCAGAGCATTATTAAATGGACTGCTCTTAAACAAAGCATTATTTAACATCGTAATCCAGCAGATCACACCATTCACGTTGACCAGAAATAGCAGATTATGTACACCCAAAGACAAATACACTACAGTCTAGAGACAGAAATGCGACACATCCTTTAAGTAGATGAAATGTAATTGTTGGGAGTAAACAGAATGAATAAATTCTCAGCAGACTTGGAAATTAATTTATTAGAAAAACCATCCCTTCATTTAACACCCTATGTTGGAACAAAAAAAAAAAAAACCCAGAGCAGTACCAGTGTAACGCTGGTATAAAACACTATGTTCAAAACATACACTGTACAATTAAATATACAATTTTACCAAAACAAAAATAAAAGATAACTGTACAGTAACCTAAAATGAGAACTGATGTGCATCCTATAGGTAGAAAAGTTTTCCCTAATTACATAATTGCAGTGTTATAAATAGAGTAGACAGTCTAAGAACGCTCTATTCAATTTGGCCAGAAATGGGACCCCTTTAATTAAAAGCCTATGTATGGTCAGACACACTTCAACCTCTTGATAAAAATACAGTTTTTCTATTGACGTAATCAAATCAATATTTGATAAACTATCAACTGATATTACAATGCATACTGTAAAACATGGCATTATTTTATACAAAAGGCTAAAAAAAATGGAGAAGAAATGGAGCAACAAAAGGTAATGAATTGCTTAGAATACTGTACTATCTATAATAGTATCTATAATATAATATAGGGTGATGTTACATTGCATACAGACTGAGTACTATGCTATAAAATATATACTGTTTACTGTACATATGCTACTACACCCTTAAATATAATAAACACATATGAGCCAAAATGTGGACATATAACTGGTAGAGTTAATAGCTAGTGTCAACAGTATACAGCTTCTATTACATTTTTCTATATAGAGCACTGTGGAATGTTCTAATCATTTATCAGAACTAGCACAGCCTAGATAAAGTATAACTGTAGAGATCATTATTATAACATATTGGTAAGCTGAAAACATGTATTTGTTCAAAACAATAGACTGTGTACTAATATATTTCATTCAGTTAGACTAGAACTATCATCCTCAAATTTAACATCTTAAGCGGTACTGGTGAAAAATGCACAGGAGCCAGAAATATGGTCATATATATATATATATAAAAATTATTTACCATACCAAAATTAACCAGAATAGGATTGTATATCTATAATTTCATTGCAATGTTACCAGTGGAGTATAAGTTACTGTTAAATCATCTTCCCTAAAACCTAGTTTAATCATACCGTGCCAGAAATCATATTACAAATAGAGCCAATTTAAAAGCTTAGGAAGACCCATAGACAAATGGACAATAGCATTGTACATCCTATAGAATAATAACTGCATTTTGCCAGTGTACATTGTTAAACAACATTTCATTATGTAGTCTATCTATCTATCTATCTATCTATCTATCTATCTATCTATCTATCTATCTATCTATCTATCTATCTTCTTGTAAAATACACATTATTTCATATTATAATCCACACTGTAGTCATTGCCACTCCAAACAGCAGTTACACCATCATTTAACAGCTATATACTATATAGCTTCATGTTGCTTCATGCAGCAAGGTATAACTTTGCAAACAATTCCAACGAGTAGAGGCAGAAGGACTCTCGAGTATTGTTTGAGAAAATAAAGAGGGACACGTTCACAAAAGAGTCCATTGTTAAGCGCGAACAATTTGAGGGGCCTCGTAAGCTGTCCTTCACAATCAACATGGTGGGCGATGATGAACTCGAAAAGATCTGAAAGAATCAGCCAAGAAGAGAAACACCTCAAAAAGTAACGCACACAGTCACTGATAGACACAAATAAGAAAGCTGGTTCTGCAGTTCTGATCATTCCTGAAGAGTCTGATTATGGACAGAGCAAAGTCGCATAAGAGATGGATCTAACCAGACTGAAGCTAAAGTTCTTCAGCGCATCTCTGAACAGCTGCTCGTGTTTCCTAGGTAAGCTCTGGATCAAACCTCCGTCTATTCACGGAAGTGCATTTCCCCTCAAAACGACGCATTTAGAGCCTCGTTTAACGAAATTCG
>JAUZSU010044211.1:0-10014 GCA_034780255.1 Parotocinclus maculicauda | reverse complement strand
TAGATATGTTGATTTTAAGAAAATATCTATTGTCCAGAAATGTACATATTTTCAGAAATTTGGTCATATTTACTATTAAAAGTTTCATAATATGAAGTTTCCAGGCATGGACTACATATAGAAACAATGGCAGTAGAATGGGTTGTCTCATTCAGAGGTGTTAAAGTATAATTATAGTATAATTTATATAGTTTGCTTAAGTATATGTATTATATAGTACATATGCTACTAAATGTACTTAAAGTCAAAAAGTAAAACTATTCAGTTGACATTATCTTTAGCTAACCACATCAAAACATAATCAAACATTTTCAGACACGAGAGACCAAAATACACAAAATACTTGTCACATTGTTTTGTAAATGCTGCTAAATGATTAATAACTAGACATGCCAGTATTCAGTAATGGAATATATCATCATATTTAATGCAAACAATATTTATCATAGAATTTCTGAAACACTTACTGCATTTTAGTCAAACAAACTGCAGTTTCACAAATTATTAGAGCAGTTCTTGTGTTAAACACTCCACTACACTACTTAACAATAAATTAAAGCTAATATTATAGTGTTTTTGTTTTAAAATATACCACTTTTTTCTTCACAGAAGCAGAATACTATGTGTCTTTGGGAAACGTCTTTAGGAAAAGTCTGATTAACAAAAACAGTGTAAATTGTATAAAGTTGTTTTGGGAGTAGAATGCATTATGCTGAACCTTAAACAGCGTTAGTAAGACTTTTTACGTTATATACTTACAAACCTGCATGAACACAATTTTTATCGTAGGTACACTTTAACTGTAAGAGACAGAATCTGGAAAGCAGATTTATAAATAATTAATTTGCATTTAATGGCATGAAATAAGCATTTGATCACCTACCAGCCAGCAAGAATATTGGCTCTTACAAACCTGTTAGTTTTTCTTTTACGTTTTACTCCTATTCTGCCCTCATTACCTCTATTAATTGCACCTGTTTGAACTTGTTACCTGTATAAAATACACCTGTCTACACGCTCAATCAATCATGCAAAAGCTCACCTCGTGGGGTGAGAATGATTCTAATAAAGATCAGGAATTGGCCTAGAACCTTATTGGGAGGACCTGGTCAATGACCTGAATAGAGCTTGGACCACTTTCTCAAAGATGACTGTTAATAACACACAAGCATGCAAGGGCCCCCTGCTTACGCCAGCAAACGCCCAGACCCTCAATGTCACACTTTCATTGGTTTCTACCTCACCACAAGATAAATTTATCAACTTCTATCCAGACCTTCTGAAACAGTGTATAAAGTCACTGGGTTTGTCAACTTCAGTGAATAGCTTGGCTGACTTGCAGAGAGACCTGACCTTAACAATAGGAGACACCTTTGTGATACATTGGAATGCTGGAACTGTAAACCAGGGCATAATTATCCTCACAGTCATGTTGAAAAATCAGACGAATTTAAGCTGTTGTAGTTGGTAAGATAGAACAAACGCCATACAACAGTCATCTCGCTTGCTACATGCATTTGGCTATATAGTGTATATTAACTGACCACATTCACTGGAGTGATATTCAACCTGATGTGTGTCTGTTTTTTTTAATCAGTTGCACAGCCTGTATCATGTCAGATGCATAATATAAGTGTATACAAAATAATGATGGGAAGCACAGTTACTTCTGCTCTCATTTTAGACCTGTTGACACTTTGTTGGGAGTAAATGTTTCAGCAGAAAACAAAGCGTAGGCTTAATCAGGAGGATTTGACGAGCTACACAAAAGAATAAAGTGCTAAAAACTCTGTGAGGAAATTTCAGTTACAAGGAAATGTCTAGACGCCAGAGTAAGCTGCGCTTCTTCCCACTCTGGTATGTGTTATAAAAATGATTCAGGAGCTAATTAGGTTTGTTTATAAAACGTATCCTTTTCAGGCATTGTATTTTGTCCTGGGAGTCGGGTAACATAAGGGTTGTGGTGATGTGCAGTATTATAAAAATAGTTATAGTAGTTATGCTATTAATGTTAGCAATACTGATTCACATGGAATCTTAAAAAACAACTGATTTGACAAGCTAGTGTTTTTGCTATATTAGAGCATAAACACTATGACAAGTATGCCTAATGCTCATTGCATTGGCACAGAAACATAAATATAAAAAAAGGATTTATTAATATAGAGTGGTGCTTGAAACTTAAGCACCATTTAGAATATTCTGTATTTCTGTATAAATAATACTTAAAACTTTTTTTTATTTTCATTGAAGTGCCAAAAGTATATTAAGAGGATCCAGAAAAAACAACTGATACATGAATTATAGTAGGCCAATTATTAACTTATTAACCAGCAAATATCACTCCAAGCGAAAGGTGTGTAATAGTCTGCAACATCACAAAGGACCCATGCTAACTTCTGAGCAGCTCAGGGTCTTTGACACATTGTTGTTAATGTTCATGAGTCTACCTTCAGAAGACTACTGGGCTGGCTTACAAGAAGAAAGCTTGGTTACATGAGAAGTGTTGTGTGAGAAAGGAAAACAATACATTGCAGAATAAGAACTTCATTCCATCCGTGAAACATGGTGGTGGTAGGATCATGATTTGTTTCCGTTTGGGCAAGGACAGCTTGCTGCCATTATTGGAAAGATGAATTATTCCACCAAGTCCTAAAGGACAACATCAGAACAGCTGTCTATGCACTAAATCATGAGGACATGTGGGTCATTTAGCAAGACTGCAACCCCATAACCCTTAATCTAGGAAACCCACCAACATGCCTGTGTTGAAGCTGAATTATCCAATTTTGCTCATTGCACATGATGAAAACAGACACAAGTAGCTTTAATGTATAATAAACATACATTAAGAAACAGTTCCGTAGCCATTGTTACTTAAAACCTAAAACAAATTGAAAGTAAATTTGCGATCATTTAAATAGATTTTTATAAATAGTGTTTCATGTAATGTAATAGCATGATTATGTGGAAGTAAAAATAAATACAGTTATTAAATTACTTTACACCTGCTGTTTTGAGTCTCATGTGTTAGTAATTATGCAAATATACTTTTTATAAATTTCACATATTAATGCATTGACTCTTGCTAGTTTAAATCAACTAGTTTATATATCCAATTACCATTGTAATTTGTTAAACCACAGATCTCATACAGAAAGGCTTACATTTCCCCCTCATGTTAGTCCTCATATTGATTCTGTGTATTGTTTTGCTTTATTTATGCTTGTGTAATGATGTTCCTCCAAAAAGAAGCCTTAAGAAAAGATGGAAATTTTGATAAAATAGTTAAAAACTAGAATCCAGGCCCATGAAACTTTGCCAGAATTTGTGTTAAAGTTAAAGTACAGTGACCTCGTGCAGAGGGTGTCCAATACTCTATGTATTCTAAAAAGTGTATGAGTGCTGGCACACTCATTACAATATCTCATCCAGCTCAAGTGCCCCTGAAAGCATATTCCATTCACACACAGTCACAACTGTGAACAAAACTCTTTCACTGTAGAACTATGCACTATTGCACTGTGACTATTATCAGTCCATCCAGCAGGGTCACAAATTTTTCCTGACAATTTTACGCAAGCTGCTTGGCACACTAGCCACATAATGAGTTGAGATTAAAATAAGGTGGCCTAATTTTGAAGGACATTTGAGTTTCCCCAACTTAGTGAAATTGTATTTGCACTTCTGCTCATTTAAAGGAAAGTTGAGCGGTCATGCTCATGAACAGGATGTTATGCGTGTAACATTATATCTTAGCACTGATATTAATGCATCCATGTCCTTTCTTTCGCAGACATCTATTTCATCATGACACTGTCTTTCGTTTGGAAGGTGACAGTGATCACTCTGGTCAGCTGCCTGCCCCTGTACATCCTGAAGTACCTTCGACGACGCTTCTCACCTCCCAGCTACTCCAAGCTGACCTCCTAAAGCTGCCTCGCGAGGGGAAAGGGGCATTTCCGGGTTTGATTGTGGGCCGTGCTGTGTGTGTTTTGTGCAGCCAACAGTCAAGCTTACACAGACTTCATTTTTACATTTACATGTAGTTCTAACTATAAAGGCAGTGGGGACCGTGCTCTGTGGTTGTATTGCAAATGCATGATTTCATAAAGAATCTGCTCATTTGTGCCGTTTGCAGTCATGCCAAAGCTATGCACTCAAGCCATGCTCCTAGAGGGCCATCTTAGCTGAGTCATAAGGGTATTTTTATGCTTGATTGCTTGAGTGAGTCACTGGTGAGGAGGGCTAAACAAGGTGGTTACTGTGGCTCAGTCAGGGCCTGTGAGGAATCAGTGCAATTAATTGAACTTCTTTTTATTCTGTTTATTTGAAAAACAGTATAGGGGGAAAGCTAAGTGCACACATGAAAAACACAAAGGTAAATGTATTTGTCAACTTTCTGCATGACATGAAACAGCTGATTTGAAATGATTAGGGATGCACAGATTTTTATCATTATAAGTATATATGTATGCGCCATTTAATGACCACGTTACATTACATACTTTGACTTGACATTACCATAGTCACATAGTCTTTATTGGTACTATAATGTAAATATAAAGGGTATTTTCACATGCGCATAAAAAATTCTCCAAACACACCAACCAGGTTAGAACAGTCTCTATTCCATACGGGAATTAGCGAACAAGTGAGCACACGACCGGTAATGGCGCACACAGATGACAAACTTCTGCTTTTTAACCGCTTTTTTAACTCCAACCTCTGTTTGTCGATCTGCACCTTTGATTGGCTGTTACGTTGACCAGCTGTTAATGGCCACCACGTCAGAAATCGAAAGACAGATTTTTGTTCCTATGATAATTAATGATTATTGTTAAACCTAGGTCATTAACACGAACGGATGCTGATCAGATGGACACTATACCTGTGGTTAATCCGATACATGATACTGATAAGCCAGGGAAAAGTCCAAGCACTAACCAACCTGCTTAAGAACAAAACTTGTCTGAGAAAAGGTGAAGATGAGAAGAGAGCAATGGTGCACGTCCCAACAGCTGCAATCTACTCACATCTATTACCAGTCAACAAACATTTAACAAGAAGTGGTGGCTTAGTGGTTAAGGCTTGGGAGATTGCAGTCTCAGCCAAACTGCCTTTGTTGAGCCCCTTGGCCCTTAATTGCCTCAACTGTTACTTTTAATGAAAGCACCTGCTAAATATGTAAATGTAATATAGATTATACCTATCCGGCTTTCCTTTCCTCAGACATGGACAGTTTTGTCTGTAGAGTGTACTGCCAGGCTGGACAAGCTTCTTACTAGAGTATCCGCATTGATAGGCAAGCCAATCAAAAACATGATTTCCTTTAATGGTTAATCATGGCTTTTTCCAGCCCCTAATCAGAAATTGTTAAAAATTCTGACATTTACTTTTATTTCATTGCATGAACCCGAGATATTTAATGTTATCTCAGGTCATGTAATTTGTTAATAACTTTCCATTCGTGCATTTAAAAAAACATTTTGACCACTGTGTAATGTTTCCATTTTTTGTCACAACACATTTTGGCACAGAGGATACTAAGTGATTTAGTTTTTTAGGTGTTATTTTGGCCCATTTTCCCTGCAAACGTGTCTTAAGCTGTGCCCTAGTAAAGTGTAATTCTTGCCATATTTTTTATTTCTGAATTCCCTACACACGCCTGTTGAAAACAGGACGGGCCGTAAGTAACCAGCCCAGATGCAGACCCTTTTTTTTTGTAGCCATGTCTTTGTAATGTGTGCAGCATGTGGTTTTGCATTGGCTTGTTGAAAAATGCATGGACATCCCTAGAAAAGTCAACTTAAATTTAACTTATTTAGCTTTAAACATTCAGTATACTTTTCTGCATGAATGCTGCCATCACATAAGCATAAACTACTTTTTCCAGAGAATCTGAAATGAAGTTGACCAGATATAACATGAAATTTACTGGGTTTATACTGTCTGCAATAAAATAAAAGTTTGTAAGACACAATTGTAATTGTAAAATTGTAAGACACAGTACATGTGCATGTGCATGTGCATACGTGTACTGTACCGTTCTGTATTTGTGAGGACCCGAACGTCCCTTCAACTATAGACAAATCTGGAATTTTGACTAGGACACTTTTTCATATTATTCTAACTTGCATAGCTGCTTTTTTTTTTTTTTTTACAAAAACTTTTATTTGTAAAATTACAAAAATCCTTGCTGAGGATAGTGGTAGGTGTAGCATTAATTAGCTGCAGTAAGTTATTCATGTTAATGAAAGGTCCTCAAAAGGATAACAATGCAAACATGCCTCCACACAATCACAACCTTTTCTGATTTGGTGTCTCGAAGGTTTAGTGCTTAAGGTTTTAAACTAATCAAAACAGAATCGAAAAGGAGTTCAAATTCTAACTTGCCACGCTGTCACTATTTGGCCTTTGAGCAAGACCCTTAAACCTTACATGTTCAGCTTTAATCAAAGTGTCAGGATAATAGCGCCTGCTGAATCCTGTAATGTATTATCACAGTTAAACAGGATGGGCCACTTTTCATACAGAATCTGTGCATCCCTCATCAAAGGTATTCATGTCGAAAGTATTTTTTGTTGTACGATATGTGTTTGTAAAGAGTAGGTTCTACACTACAGGATCAGTGTGCATGCGTGTTTGTGTTGCTGTAAATGTGCACACATTTTGACCCCCAAATCTGTTTATTTATTTAATTAGCCCAGTGTGTACAGACAAGAATAGGTTTGGCCGTGAGGCTACATTTGTGGAGGGTAATGCCACAACCAGTTATGTTTTAGCTTACCTTTTCTAGTCATGTGTGGTGTTTCTCTGTTTAGGTGCATGACTCATAAAAAGAGAACCTTCTCTCTCCTGAACCTTCTCTCTAGATCGACTTTCACACTAGTCATAATTCTAATGAGCAGATCACATGGGTAAATCACAGTCAGGGTACACTCCACTACTTGTCTCACAATAATACCGGGTTTGTAAATAATCATTGTAGAGATTGAATTCAACTTTTCCTAACTGTTTCCGTGTGCTTTCCAGTGTAACTGTTTGTTGGACAAAAGTAGTGACAGTCTTCAGTTTGTGATACTTAAAAAGGGTGCCATGTTTACTTCTCATTCTACTTCTACGTTCTACTTCTTTAACTTAACTTTTTAATTTTGTAAGCCATGTTGCTTTACTAGCGAAAAGGAATTTTAAACAAATAGAAAATGGACAAAGTCTTTCAAGCATTTGATGTAGTTATTATCCTCTGACTCAACAACGTTTTGTTGGGTGTTGGTAGAAGCACCTTATGATTTCCTTTATCAGCAAAGTCTTGTACTGCTGATGAAACATTAATGATGGCCACTTTATTAGGTGCAACTCCTTGATTTTTAATTCATTGTCTTTATCAGTTCCACTGTCCGTGTAGATGCACTTTGTAGTCCATCTGTTTCTCTACTTTATTTGTCTATATTTCTTTGCTCTGTTATCTTATGACCCCCACAGGACCACCATAGATCAGGATATTGTGTGTAACATGTTTTACTTGCATCAATAGATCAGACACAGTAGTGCTGCTGGAGTTTTTGTCTTAAATACCGTCACATCTGCATCAGTGAGTATTTATGATAGGAGCAAGGTTACATGGATACTAGTCACACACATTTATACTGGGTCAATTTAGAGCAATCAACTAACCTAACACGCCTTTGGAATGTGGTAGGAAAGCCACGTGGACACGAAAGATGGAATGCAAACACCATCCAAGATCCAAGAGATCAAGATGGAACCGGGAATGTGTAAAAATAGTCCACCAACCATAAATATCTATCCACCAGTTTCTTGTGAGCAAGATTAGAGGATGACTAAAATAAACTGTGCAATAATGGAAGTGATTTATAAGGTGAAGCAATGTGGTAGATGTGTCTAATAGAATGCAAAGTGACTAAACACAGAGTGTAAAATCTCCAGCTGTATTGCTGTGTCTGATCCAATGATTCACCACCCAAATAGTACCTGATCTGTGGGGGTCCTGACCATCAGATAACAGAGTACGGGGGCCAAACAACAGTAACTAGAGCCACAAAGTGCATTTTTGTGGTTAAGTGGCACTGAAAAGAAAGATATTGAGTCAAGACACACAGACCTGTGTACCTAATAAAGTGTTCAGTGAATGTATATAGTTGAGTGCAAACATTTGCATACCCTTTGCATAAATGGTGAAAAATACATTATAAATATATAAACACAGTGTGGTGTTTCTAATCATAATATTGAATGTTTAAATATTAATATGGTGGAAAAACAGCATATTAGGTTAATTGTGTGCACTATATGACAAAATGTATGTAGACACCCCTTTTTTTGTAATCACTGTTATTTCAGCAGCACTCCCTGTTAATAGTTTCCTAACATGAGGCATACAGACAAAAATTCCATAGACAGTGGCATTAAGAGTGGGTTGTGTCAAACACCTCGGTGACTGTCAGAATGACACGTTCAAAGGTTTCCACCTACCAAGCATGTTACTTTCTTCATGTTACTTTCTGCTCCAGTCTCCGGTTTTACCAACACCTTAAATAAAAGCTTTAAAGACTTCATGTTATGCTTGGGGCTAACCCTGATCCTGACCTAATCAGACTCCTTTGAGATTAATTGGAATATCAGATGTAAGCCAAGGCATGTCTTGTTCCAAAATATGGTGGAATGCCTCAAAGGTGCAGACTGTTGTAGTAGCAACAGGGAACACATTTTGCAACACATTTCGGTGTCATTTCTTTGAATGTGACATTCTTTGAATATGATACTCATCTTGTCTAGTGATGTAATAATATGATCACCCTTTGTAACCTTTTTGTGTGTCATCTGAGCAGTTCTTTGTAATATCCCTCCTTTTCCAGCTCTTCCTGTCCCAACTCTGCAAGATTTATTGACCAGTGCTTGCTAATTATTCTTGACACATGTTAAATAGCATCAAGCAAGCAGGGAGCGGTGAAAACCTTTTTGCTGTGTGGTTGCAGGATACATCCAGATTCGATTTCTAAAGATTGTAATTAAAAATCTAGTCTGGTCTTAAAAATCAGGTCTTTAAATTGGTTTTTTTGTCTTTACCACGCAAAGTCATGACGATGCAAACTTTTGCACTCAACTCTTACCATCATTAACTACAGTTGCTGTTATAGTCACTCTTTTTCTAAATGGCCTTTGTTCTATTATTATGTTTATTAAGCAAGCAGGACTTATTGTAAATAAATACATTTTATTTATTAACACTTTGCGTTGGGATTTGTACTAATCATTTCAGGACTACAAGAGTGTCAGTTGTGTTAAAATAAAGATGGACGTTTTCTTGTCAAGGAGTGTGCACTGTGGTTTTAAATGCTTCATGAATTAAAGGAAGGGGCAGCCAAATCGTTTATGGTTATGGGTACAGTGAAGAAGAAAAAAAATATTGTTATAAAGTCGAATTATATCAAATGGTTATCAGATTGTATAAGTGGACTGCTTGAGTTTTCCTCAGGAGCAGTGCAAGACACTTGGCAGGTTCTCAGTAAGTGTGTGTGTGCCTGTGTGTGTGCGCATGTGTGTCACACATAATATTCACAGTGGTGTTCACATTCAGTCAAGACAACCATGAAATCATCTAAATGTAACAATTCAAATTTTGTTTTGTTTTAGGTCTGATCAGGAGGGACGGAATGATATAACACAGTTTTATACATTATACAGTGCATCCGGAAAGTATTCACTTTTTTTACATTTTGTTACGTTACAGCCTTATTCCAAATTGTATTAAATTTATCTCTTTTCTTAAAATTCTACCCAAAATACCCCATTATGACCATGTGAAAAAAGTTTTTTTTGAGACTTCTGAATTTTTTTTTTTTAATAAAAAACTAAGAAATCACATTTACGTAAGTATTCACAGCCTTCGCCATGAAGCTCAAAATTGAGCTCCGGTGCATCCTGTTTCCACTGATCATCCTTGAGATGTTTCTACAGCTTAAATGGAGTCCACCTGTGGTAAATCCAGTT
>JAUZSU010044200.1:0-10015 GCA_034780255.1 Parotocinclus maculicauda | reverse complement strand
CGGTTATTAGGACCAAATTGATTGCGTCCCGATGTGGTCCCATTAACCGGAATCGACTGTATTAAGGAAAGGGTTCTACACTGTCACTATTTGGTCCTAGAGTAAAACCCATCACTGCTTCAGTGACGCTGTTTTCTAACCACCCCTGCACTCTTATTTAATGGCTAGGCTGCTTACATGGGGAGACTCTTGGGTACAGTGGGCCACTACCCTGAAACTACACTGACCTGGTTCTAGTCCTGGCGGTGCCCTTTGATAGAGGATAGGTAGATCAGAGGATCATTACATTTTGCTGTTTAGCAACTGATACTATCTTACAGTATACTATTATCCAAGCAACTGTGGGTTAAGGGCCCTGTGTAAGGCCCAATAGTGAGTTTCCATGCACATAATAATCAGATAAATAAAGAAAATCGGATTCTGTTAGTAATCTGATCAATGGGTTTCCATGCACAGTCAGATAATCTGAAACCTGGTGGTGAGATGACTCTTGCAATACTCAGATTTCTACTTTGCAACTAGCCACAAATCTCACAGAAGGTTGCCAGATCTTCTGAGAATAAATAAGACCGAGAAAGATTGAAAAATTCCCCAAAAAGCAAATCTCTTCAAATAAACGAACCTGGCAGCTGTGTTGTTACGCCGGCGTGCATGCGCAGACTGAGAAAATCGATTGAAATCGTAGCGAGTATATAGATGTGCTGAGACATCTGATTATGATTAGATTATAAAGTGCATGTAAACACACTCAGCTTGGCATTGCAGGGGCTTGACAACTTCTGAGCCACCTTGCTGCAACAGCGACCTGCTCTGCGATGGACTGGTGTTCCATTTAAGCCACGCTTATGCCTGTGCCCTGGGTTCTCCAGGGATAAGCACCGGAGATCCATGACCAGAGAATGCGGATTGGATTGTAAGTCGCTCTGGATAAGGGCGTCTGCTAAATGGAGTTAAAGAAGGTAGCGTGCAGAGGTCACAAGCAGTATTGACAGTGCTGGATCAGATATAGAACATCATGACAAAATGATGTAAGGCTTTTTAGGGGGGGTGGCTACTGTAATGCTGTAAAGGTTTATTAACAAAAGGCATACTCCTAAATCATACCGAGGTTATGCTGGATTCAAAAGGTAATGAGAATTGATTTTAAAAGTAGCATATTCATACAAGACGTGAGGAATCAAATTCAATTCGGCTCATCTGCAGAATCAAGGTGGCTTACGGGCACAGAATGTGGACAAATGCAAACTTATCGTGTGAATCAGAAACCTATCTGAACATCTTGTGCATACACCCTTTGGGTCGGAGTTCATTCTGAAAGTAACACGCACACGCCAACAAATAGTGCTGCCTGCTAATGAGAACCATATGATGCTCCACTCATACTGCAGTCCTTTGTGTTCTTGTCCCTTGTAGTTTTCGGTAAGAAGCATGGCCTTGTGTAATCAGTGTCCTTTGGTGTAGAAAAGGGGTTCGGTAACAGTTGTAACTAGTCGTTTGTTTAGTGTATTTGCATTACAGACAGTTAACTCTCACATTGCTATATGCACAGTCCTCTCACAAAATGATGATCAGCCTTTGTTTATCGTATGGCAACACTTTATAATTCTATAATTACAGACTGTAGTCCCTCTGTTTCTCTACATACCTTATTGGTCCCTTTTTACTCTGTTCTCTAGTGGTCCGGACCACCACAGATCATGTACTCTTGAGGTGGTGAATCACTCGCAGCACTGCAGTAACAATGACGTGGTGATGTTAGTTTATCTTGAGCTGGTACGATTGGATCAGACACAGCATGGCTGCTGGGGCTTTAAAAACACTTAATTGTGACTGCTGGACTGAAAATAGTCAGCCATCTGAAAACAAATCATACACTCCAGCCACCAGAATCTTGTATTATTCAGTTATACAGGTTCTGTTTGTGATCTGACAACTGTCAGGTTGGACACCAGAATGGACACCTCGTAGCAAGCACTTCAATCCTACCCCACCGCTGGTGCAATGCTCTGGGAGCAATTGCATACAACAGTCGTGGACACCTCTAGTATGTACACGAGGAACATCAACAAATCAGGGATGCGTTGGGCCTCGTGGCAGGGCTGGCATTTTGCCTATCATTTATCAGCACAATAGTGCTTGCCCAAGCACAGCAGGTTTTCCTGGAATTTCCCCAGCAGATTGCAACACTTCCTTGGCCTGCCCGGTCTCCAGATTAATTACTTATCAAGCATTTATGGGACCAGCTGGCACACCAGTTTAAGCAGCCTGCGAGTGTGCCAGAGCTACGGGTCCAGCTATGAAAATCTGTTTTCAAATGTGCTACAGGATCCCATATGGAACCTGTATGCCTCCATGCCCAAATATATTTCATTTTGTATCCAGGCTAGAGGCGGCCCAACAGGGTACTAAAGCCTCCTTTGTACAGTTTGCCCCAATAAACTTATCCTTTCACACTAATATTGTAAACACTTACACAGATAAAGATTGCATTCACCCTCACAAAGTTTCATTCGATTCCAAACCCTCCTTCTGGGTGCATTATTATTTATTTAGTGTATCACACGTCCACGTTTCGGGTTCATCTGGCTGTAAGGCACCTCCTGAGAATGAAGGTTAAGGCCGGTGAATATTGAGGTTAAAAAAAGACAAGGAGCATTTAAAAGCACCTCTAGCAGTTTGTCCTGTTTTCCCAGCCCATGCATTGCCTAGTTGTTTGGTTCAGGAATGCTAATTGCATGGTGTGACACTCTATAGGAAACAGATGTTAATGAATTGCATTTACAGAACCTAAAAAAACAAGTTCAAACATTCTTGAGCAGCGAATCATCGTAGTTTCAAGTAACAAACAGGATGTGGCCTGGAGACAAGTGGAGAAATGTGAGTAGAAACCAACTTGTTCCTCTGCATGTCTCCTCTCAGGTGCCTTTGTGATCTGCTGGACCCCCGGTCTGGTCATCCTGCTGCTGGACGGGTTGAACTGCATAGGCTGCCAGGTGCTGAAATATGAGAAGTACTGCCTGGTGCTGGCCGAGTGCAACTCGCTGGTGAATCCCATCATCTACTCGTGCCGCGACGTCGACATGAGGAACACGTTTAAACGCATCCTGTGCTGCCTGTGCAGGCGGGACGGCTTGCAAGACGGCGAGGCCGGCAACACGCAGACTGACAACCTCAAAGGAGACGGATTGTTGTCAGCCGACAGATGTTCGGAGAACTACAACCACAGAGCGCACATTTCTCTCTGAGATCCGGCAATTAAAAAAGGGACTCGAGGACTAGACGTGTCGTACACTGATCAACAGTACTGATACAGTGACTGGCACAGAGGATCAGTAAGTGTAGCAGATAATCAGGTTTGCGTCCAGGAGTACATTTTTCCCCGAGCCTTGGCTGAGTGATAAGCTGACAGGTTATTCCTTCTTGAGAATTATATCTGAGCTACGATCAAGGAAATTCCCTCACCCTAAATGTTTTCCATATGCATGTCCTAATACTTACCTCAAATCACAGTTGGTAAATGATAAATGAACTCTCATAATGGTTAATTAACGCTAAACACGCTGGTGTGTTAAATCTATCCAGAGCGACTTGCATTCGAGTGGCTTAGTGGGGAGAAAAGTTTTGAGGTTTGGTTTCAACTCCCCCTTTCTATTAGTATTCCAGAGCTGTGGTAAAAGTTCAAAGCAGCAGACTCCTTAATCTATGATTTCTACTTTATTGTAATCCCAGTTGTAATGTGCAGCTATACAAAAAATCCCTCACTTCTGGACACATGTAAAGTTCTGTGCATAAGTCTTAGGCCACCATTAAACTAGATATACTAGTTGTTTTAGCAATAGTATTATGATTATTTCTCAGTCTCTTTACTAAAATACATGCAGGAACTACAGGATATTGTATGCAGTATTAAATGAATCGGATAAAACAGCTAATATAGGCTATGCTGGCAGGTCTTTAGTAAAACCCCCCCCTTACACTAGAGCAATAGCAGCAGCGTAAAGCATCCCAAGCCAATCTTTAGCTGCACCCTTGTGAAAAGTTTAAGATATGCTAAAGCTCACAGATTGGAATAAAGATCAGTGGGAGGATTATAGAGTGACGATTCCAGGTTTCATATGTGGTCATTATACCAACAAATTTACTTTTGGCTTAAGACTTTTGTACACCACTACTTATTTATAACCCTATTCAAATGTAGTGTGCTGGGTAATGTAAAAATAATCGACATATTTATAAGATTAAACCATATGTAAAATAACCTTGAATTGTATTGCAAATAAACTGACAATCTAGAATAATTCTATATCAGAGGAATCTAACTGGGTCTAATACTAACCAATGTAGCTGTGGGTGTGGATTATTACCTAATGTAGCTAAATGACTAGGTTTCAGAACATGACTGTGAAGTCAGGCACTGATGTAGAACAATAAGCCCTGGCTCACTGTTGGACTTAAAATTCATTTCAATCATTCTTTATGGGCATTGTTTTGGAGGGCTGATCGACTGACTTGGTGGTGGTGGACCATTTCTAAACCTTGTCTGAACTATCAGTCCACTAATAAGGTCTGTGCCACTGAGGCTACGCTGGAATGTGCATACTACACTGTTTACAAAAATGTGTTGTTTAGGTCATTTTGAAACATCCCCCAATTTGTGTGAGTGGTATATTTCTGTGAACCAGAAAAACAAATGTTTTATGCAGCTTAACACTGAATGGAAAACATTATCAGTTACAGGACCTGGTCATGTCTCTTTCATATTTACTGTCTTCTGTTTGATTTCTTAGCAGATATGCACACCAGTGGTGTCAGTTGTAATGTAAAAGCTGAAGTGGTAGTAATTTTACCTCTCTTCTGTCTCCCTAAAGTCTGGTGTGTGCTTCCTTCCTAACGGGCTTTCAGATGGATGACATGTTGCTCCTGACAGGGGGGTGAGACAGGAAAAGTCACTCTCTGAAACAGAAGCATCTGAACAAGCCGCCCACTTCCAGTTATTAAGCAGTAAAGATGTGAGCGGGTGTAGGTTGTGCTGGGACTGTCGGCTGATAGCTTCCCAACTACTAAACTGCAGTTCGTTATCAGGACTGTGTGTGTGTGCGCGCACAGACATGAGTGTGTGTATAGAAATGTGTATATATGATGCCTGCAGATTAGGACGCAGACCTGCAGCACTGATATGTCTCATTCAAGCACACATAGGGGGTGACTTTAAGTGGACTTCAGCTACAATTTTACCCAACTTTGTTGCGACAAAGCCTTGTACGATGGCAGTAGTGACACAGTGGTTTAAATACTGGACTGTTAACCAGCAGGGTGCCTAAGTTCCAGCCTCATGAGCTTGAATGTTTGGACCCTTGAGCAAGCACTTTACCCTTTAACTGCTTGGATTGTACCTTATTAAGTTGCTCTGGATAAAGGTCTGCCAACCGTTGTGATTTTTTCCATGATTTCTTACAAAAAGCTAAAACGGCTTCAGATCTTATGCTCCATTAGCAGTTCCGCTTGAACAAATTCAAATATAATTACGTGTTTCTTCACAGCCCTGCCCTTCTTTGATGGACAGCACACATCTTGATAGACTACAAATTTTCCAGAATCTAATTTCTTCCAAGAATTTAAAAGTAAAAATGATGGAAGTGTACGACTCACTTAGAAGGAACTCCCATGCCATATTGGAGTAGTTAGACAAAAAAAGTAATCCATTGCTAATAACTTCTTTCAGAATGAAAATTACTTTACACATTAGTTCATGGAAAAATCCTTCCAGTTCTGCTTTACTTAAAAAGTTACTTCCTAAAACCCATATCCAACTGTACAAACCTGAACGTACAATTATAGCAGCCAATAATCCTTAACAGCTTTACAGCTCATGTTCCTATTCAGATTGTGTTTGGATGAAGTTTCTCAGGTGTTCCTGAAGTAGGTAAACAGATCTGGCCCACAGATGTCGCTTCCAACATTTCAGAACAGCCAATCACTTTTCAATCAGTACAAAAGATTGAAACTTTCAGAAAGCTTTAAGTTTCCCATCAGGTGTGTGCATATTATGTATTCAGATACTCTCCGCTTTACGATTTGAACATTCGAACGTTATGACAAATTGCTAATAAACAAATATTTGTCCAATGCTTTAGAACAATATTTTATTTTGTTACTAAAGTGAATTACTCAGTTATTTCAGAGTAAAAACAAAGTAAAAAATATTTCAGACCACATTAACCCAACACTGTAGCCAGGATTCTAATTCAGGTCACCATGGTGACAGGCTAATTCACTTCCGCTGCACCACTTGAACACACAATGGAACAAACTACCTATTCAAGTAATAGACCAGTTGCCAGCTATAGTCATGTTGCTTGGAGCAAGTCTATTACGATTTGGATATTTGGTAATGGAAAGCATTTTGGGTGAGATACCATTGTGGCTCAAATATCTAAAGAAGCAAAAACAACAAAAGCATTTTTGGCTAATCAAATGTGGCAGCAAGCGTAGTAGCTAGGTAACCAAACTCTGTTTAGGGCTCTGTTGTTTTGTGCTGAGTGGAGCCTAGATATGAAAGGTGTGGTTGTTTTTCCAGAACTGCCACAACAATATGCATCTCTCAATCTATAGTGCAGGAGCTGATACGCCATTATCACTGTCCTGATGTCCAGTGGATATCAGTGTAACACTGACAGTCTCCAATTACACTATGCTTATTAGACAGAGACATTTCAGACGGCTTAGTTCATTTTCATTTTGACCAAATGCTCAGGGTTGTTAATGTGACTCTGCACCTTTGGAAGAAAGCTTGCAAAATATCCTTGTCCCCACTCATCTGAGAACAGAGGAGCACACTGACCGGTGCTGCCACTACATCGTGTGACTGTGTGGGGTCGTTTCAGCTTAGATCTGGCCTCCCATCAGTCAAACGGCTACTTGTGCCTGTACAATGCAGTAGGAATTGGCACAGCTCCACCTGTGTGCTTAATGGACATCATATAAGAGCTTTCCTTATTGTCCCCTCCATCACCCAGCTGCAACTCCAGTGAAAACGAAACCAGATTCCAAGATTCATTTACTGTTCACCAAATTCTGGAAATTATCAAAAGCATAAGGAGGAATTAGTTTGCTTGTTTCCAATACACTGTGGTTTGTTTTGCATCCTTGGTAGTGTTTAGACAGCGCATTCCATGGCTCATGCTCATTTTTCTTTGATGCTGCATGACGCGTTAGTCACGGCATGCCTGCACGTCGCCTTCAGAAGTGTGGAAATCTCATTAGAGAGTCGAACTTTGAAAAGATGATGAAAGCCACGACAATCAGAACGTATCAGACATTGGGGGAGATCATTGAACACCTGTCGAAATGTAGCTTTGTTTTCTCTTTGAATGTCAAAATAAAATTTGTGGAAGTTGTTTAAAGCTTGTGTTTGTGTTGCGTTGGTGAGAAAGGCACCCCCGATGATGAAGCACACACAAGAGCTCAAAAGCACACTAGATTATTTTATTAGTTTTTCATTTTCTAATAAGGAACACTACAATTCTCTTATTTCCTTTGCTTTTTTTTCTCTTACTAGAACAGTTCTAAAGTTGAGGTATAAAAGGAGTTTGTAACAGACTACAAGTCTGAAAATGGCAGGGTTTATATACAAGAGAAATGGAAAGAACAGGAGAGGTAGAGAAAGGAAGGATGAAGAGGAAGGATGTACTACAATTCTACCAAAATAAAAAGGAAAACAAGTCTCAGTTTGGTTTGGTGCAGCAGAATTTACGACCACACAATCTTCTCTCGCCTGCTCTCACGCTGCACCTCTGGTTCCCACTAGTCAGCCCACTGATCTAAATCTCATGTACAGTAAACGGCAGTGTTTACCGGAACTGATCTGAGCTCAGGTACTCATTCTGATCAGGTGCGGTTAAAGTCACTTCAGCTATGTGGTGGAATTCCAAGACCTTTGTGCTGGGCGATAATCATCGCGCCTGTATGGCGGGGAACGTGTTGCTTCTTGCCATGGTTAACTCGCGAGCAGCAACAGCAGATCTTTGATAGGAGTGAGGGACAGCTGCTTTCAAGGCGAGTTAACAAAGGCAGTCGTAAAGGTGAGCGCAAAAAAATCCCTCTGCAACCTTTAACCCAATTACAGCGATCATCGAGCAGACGTGTAGAATACGGCATCCCGAGCTGCTCTCCACACATCCTGAGCTTTCAGCTTTTGAAAATCCAGCTCTCATTTACATGTAATCAACGCTGTACCACCGGATCACGTTCCAAGGAAATTCTCACTGCACTCTGGACAAACATTTGACGAGAACACAAAAAGGAACTAAGACCCCAAATCAAACTAAATATTACAGCTTTTAACTCTAGCTGATCACAGCAGAGTAAAGGCAAAAGAACAAAACAAAACGTGTAGGTTTATAAAAAGGGAAATACACAGTAACATTCCACAATCTGTACAATGACATCCATCGATGACCAGTACAAAAAGAAGGATAGGGGAAAAAAGTTAATAAAAATAATAATTTGGTGTAGTAATAGCATTAGTTAGAAGAGCCAGCCCGCTGAAATGTAGTAGCTTTAATCTGTACAGGACACTGATGTGGCTAAAAAGGTCCTTTAGTTTGTTGCGTGATGTGTACATATAAACAAAGCCTCTCTTCAGTTTGTCATGTAACAATTTCCATTCATATATCAAAACGCCTCGGAGCTACCGCAACTATTAGAAAGACAGAAGAAGAGTGAGACCTGTTAAAAACAACATGTCCCATGTTGACGGCTTCCTGTGTCAGGATACTTAAGATTAGTGTGATGGTCCTCTTGGCTGCAGTCCATCTAGTTCAAGCCCACAACACGCTGGATGCTCATTTTTGGTTATACTTCAAAGCAGAAAAGCCCTTGTTGCTTGGCCGGGTTTAAAAACAGTGTGTGTAATGAAGCAGAGGCGAAGCAGGGGAACAGTGGCATGCAAGCGTAACAAAATGGAGGCTTTCCATCGCACGTATGACACTATCCGATTAACGTGTACGGAACAAGACAAATCAAAGAAAAATCAAAACATCACCTCATCCCAAAGAGTGCGTTTTATATCTGCTGACATTTCTGATACTCTCATGTGCGAGCAGTGGACGATTTTAGGTTTGGAGGTACAGTCGCTGGCTGCGTGACTCAAGGGCTGTAAAATCCCCCCCAGCACAAAGTAAAGCATCTTAAAAGGCTGGGTTACGCTCTGTACATGGTTTTTGGTCTGGCCTTGAATTCGCTCCTTTTTGCAGTACAAAGCTTTCAAAAGAAAAAACAAAAACAAACAAGAACCCAAAAAAAAAGAAGCCTAAAACATGTGCTACGCAAGCAGAATCTAAAAATTTCCTCAAGAACTAACATGCATGACAGATCTTTAAGTATGAAACAAATGCAAAACATTCTTCGCTGACATGATCCAGACCCATTGTGCCACATCCGTCGCTCTAATAGTAAACTCTACAATGTGTGTCTGGTAGATTTTTAGTTAGGACAAAAAAAGACAGATTAAGGGGGAAAAGCTCTGCTACATTTCATTAAAAGTGAGTAGCCAGGCAGGATCTCACCTGTGACTGCATGGTTATTTTGCTTTTGCCCTCTTCTCGAGTACAGACCTGCCTTCTGCTTTTCTCTCCATTCCTCTGGGATTAAAGAGCACTCCTCATCTTTCACTCAAGTCCCATCACAATAGTTGTGCTTAGCTGATTTTTTTGTTTGTTGTTTTTAGACAGGAAGACGGTTAGTGTGAACGCATGCGAATCGTCTAATAATGATCCCCTGACCTAAATCACTTGGGCAGCTGTGAGGTAAACAGATGCGAGCGACGGAAAACGATTAGACACGGGAGTGTAGCGAATGTGCGTGTGTGGAATTTATGAGCTTCAGCTGGCTGAGGCCGTTCTTTGATGAGCAGATGAGATTCGACAGCGCTTTGGTTCAAGCAGGCAGTAAGAAAGCTCCTGTGTGGTTTCTGCTCTAGCTGAAAACAGCTTGGTAAATGTGTTGGGGGGGGGTG
>JAUZSU010044189.1:0-10015 GCA_034780255.1 Parotocinclus maculicauda | reverse complement strand
TTTAATAGTATTTGTTTCGCTACTTTAGGATTTGGCCCAATTAACCGGTGGTCCAATTAACCAGAATCGACTGTACTTATTTTTGAGGCATCGTTGTTATTCATTTACACACCTTTTAATATATTTTCTTTTAATGTAGCACGTTCTACATTCTCAAGTCACAAACAAATACTTTTAATACAAATAATTAAAACTTTTGAAGACCATTTCCGTTTTTCTTAATGACTGCAACATGTTTAATGAAGAAGAGTGTTTCTTACAGTGGCCACAAAGCAATTATTAATGATTAATAATAACAATTATTAGTGATCCATTCAGTATTTTTGCTGTTACCATTGTGCATTACTAGTGCTGTTTTTAGTGTGCCCTCTACAGGGGTTACAGTACTGAAAAATGAATAAATAAATGAGTATTTATTATGGCTTCTTTAACGTCGCTATCGGCATCAGGGGCCATTTCGGCGACACACACAAGGTTATATCAGAAATAGTTATATAGACACAAATCAATGGCAATTTTAGAGTAATCAGTTAACCTAACACGCATGTCTTTAGACTGTAAGAGGAAACCGGTGTACCCAGAGTAAACCCACACAGACACAGGGAGGACATGCAGACTCCACACAGAAAGGACCCTGGGATTGAACCCGGGACCTTCTTGCTGTGAGGCAACAGTGACATAAGCTTATCTCTTACCTCTCCAGCCTTTGGCTTCGTATCCTGAGCAGAGGGAGCGACTGCAGTCTACAGGAAAGACATAAAGTCCAACTTAGGCATGTGTGTCGATTAATATTTAAATCATTTGTGCAAATCAGCAGTACAAGTCGTGGTGTTGAAATCTTGGGCCTTACTTTTTCCACCTTGGGTTTCTTGTCAGCAGGAGGAGCGGGAGACACACTTGCAGACACAGGCGCTTTCTGTTTCTGAAAAGGAATGTGTTACAAATGATTATGAGTTGTGTTGTTGCTCGCCTATTATTAGAGTTACAGAGAGAATATAAACCTTAAATCTGCTGTAGTGTAAAAACTATTTAGTTTAGTGATCTGGGTCTGTATATATAAGCATATCCTTGCAGGATTGACCAGGAATCTGGAAATTATTAGTGCAAAAATGAACTCACTTTCTGATCAGGTAGAGGAGGTGCAAAGTTTTTGCCAGCACTGGAAGCAGCAACAGTTTCTGTTTTCTACAAAAGGAATGCAAGGATTACAACAATTTTCATTTCAGAAATGATAAAAAAAATACACCTGCATTTCCTAGAGCCGTGTTTCCTGATCCAGCCAGCATAGTTATAACTGCAATCAGAGCTTTTCTTATTCTTATTAACTTGATACCCCAATGGTAATTTTGTGAAATTGGATTGTTTATTAGTAGGCTTGGATTAAGAGGCCACAGCCTGCAGGGAGCAGCAACTGAGAAAGGGTAAGCTCATGACAGTTCAGACATGGAACACAGTCTTCATGTAACAGGACAAACACTGAAGAGCCCCAAATAAAAAGCCTTTTGTTCTTGGACTGAGAATCAGCATTAGAAAAGAAGCGACTGTTAACAGCTGACAAATTGTGTCCTGAACTACATCAGCAAGTCTGTGTGTAACCATTTCGGTACCATAAGCTTACACTACTAAAGCTCCAGAGTAAATTAAGTCTTAGTTAATTAAAATAGGACATACTGGATAAATTCAAAATCAATTTTAAAACTGCACAGCTTATCAGGGAAAATACTGGAAAATGTAAGACTTTGTGTTCTGACCTTTTCTGGCTTGGGTGCAGATACAAAGCCGGCAGAGAGGGCGTCCACTGCATCATCCGTTGTCAGGGGCTTTTAGAAAAAGACACACACACACACACTCACAATTACCATTCAGACACCACACAATACTACCGAGTCAAGCTATACAGCAGATTTTACATACTGCACAACGTAATTCATACATAGTCCGCTAGGAGGTGCTGCAGACTCTAAAAAACTGCAGACACACCCTGGTACATTCCAGGGCAAAAAAACACCAAAAACAATGACTAAAAAACGAAATGACTGTATGTGAACATATCAGTGAAGTGCGTTTTCCAACACAAATGTTGTACATAATTGAAACCAATGCCGAGATAAAGTGGGAACAAGAAAAAGCATGCATACAAAGTATCCAAAGAGATTTAAAACATCTGGGGGGGAGGGGTGCGGGTGTCTGTACACACTGAAATGCTTTCCCACTAAGTTACAATACTGTCGTAATGACTAAGACACTGAGTATCTGTGAGGAGAAACATGTAATGGATCAGAAATCAGATTTTGCAGACATGTAGCCGCTGAGCCTCAGTGGACAGAACAAAAAATGAGGCACTGTGGGTAATGTAGTTATTTACACAACACAGAGGTGAACCAGTAATGTCCTAGAGGTACTGTGCACAAATACAGCAGGAACTATTATGTGCAGATTCCTGTTTATTCTATGATATTTGGTCCCCCTACCAACCTTTAATGTTGGTATTGTGCTTTAGGAGACTTTCTGATCAGCCCTTCTAGTATGTAAAATGTGTACTGGATTACTGGATAATCTCTTTCCAAATTTCTGCAGAGTGAATGAGACTTGAGACATAAATGTCATCTTTGTAATCATCAGCCCTTCTTGACAGGAATTTCCAGTCATACAAGACCAGGTTAATGTCTATTTGAATGGGTAGAGACCATTACTGCCAAAGGTTACAAATGTTTCAAAAAATACATTTGTGATCACTGTTAAATTTGGATTTATGTTTCAGGTTGTTTGGATAATACACACGGTTTTCATTAACGTATTGTGCAAAAATTTGGTTAACCATAGTCAAAGGTTTTAATATAAAATGTATAGCTAATAAGTAACAAACATAGAGCAGAAAAACACATACATTTACCATGGATGCATAAACGGTTGGAAGACTGGATCCCAATGGCTTTAAATGTTCTACATCTGTGCAACCAAGTAGGGTGCAACGTAATTAACTTTACACCCTTGGTATGGCAGCAATATTTCCTTTAGTTCCTTTCTATTAACTTAAATGTTGTTGTTGCGATCCAAAACAAAAAATGTAATGCTTATCATGAATTGGTACAAAGGCAGTATCCACCAAAGTCCGAGTCTTTGAGGAGCAAAGGTGAGCACACGATCTCAAGTTTGTCAACAACGTGTGAAAAGGTGTTCCTCAAAGAACAGAACAGCACAAATATGTACATATCATTCCTAATGTTTTGGTGAAAACGGCATGGATGTCTCTGGAAAAATGTCATCTTGAAGGGGCTTATGTTGCTCTAAACTCTTAATGCACTGTTTGGCATTAAAGTTGCCATCAAAAGTGCAATGGATCTTTGCCAAGGGGACTGAAGTGAGTGCGTCACAACCCAAAAGTACAACAGAACCACCAGCATGCTTGCCAACAGTTGGCGTGGTTTCCCTGCATTAAAGTGATGCTCCTTATTTCAGTATATTTTGAAGACTCACTATTACCGTTTACTTTTTTATTATATATTATATGATTACTCATTATTACACAAGACCAACTTCTGGCTTATTTAAGTTCAAATTTCAAAGTTAGCTCGACCCCATTGCCGGACAGTTTTGGACGCTGCTGGAAAACAACAGAAAACAGTTCAGGCACCACGCGCTTACCTTGGAAACTTCACTGGGCTTTTCAGGTTTGTCAGCTGGCATCTTCTTTTCCTATGGAAATTAGAGGAATTTGTACATTTGAACAGTTGAAAAACCATAAAACGGTTTCTCTCTTGGACTAAACAGATCAAACGTATAAAGCAGTTAGCTGCTCAGCTAGGACATTCATGTTACCCATGTTAGACTGACCATATCTGCCTTTCGGTATCCTGGCGGGAGAGTGTCATCTCTTTCTCCACAGCGCAGAGCCTCTTTTGAGGTTAGTCGAGGCTAAGGCGTGCAATACAGCGTTTATAATGCACATTCAGTTAGAAAGCAAAACGCAAGCTGTTATAAATCATGCACACACAAGCGAGGACCTACAGAAAGTTATACCTCTTTAACTTCCGGTCCAGTAAACTCCGGACATTTGGGTCTTACTGGTTTTGAGGACGGCAAACTACCAGCCAAGGCATCGATCGGATCTACAGGTGCCTGCATTATAGCACAAGAATAGCGATATAGCCGTGCACATGCAAATGCTGACTACGATGCATTACACAAGGACATAGCTATGGTGGAACCAAGGACTGCTGACTCACCGTGCTGGTCTTTCCAGGACCCTCTGACTGTACCTGAAGAACAACAAGAAACTGATGGTCATCATCATCTAGCTTGTCTTTTATGCATTCCAATCCTGAAGCAGTACCACTTTGTCTACGCTCCCTACAGGACAATGCGATTTTGTTCTATCATACCTTGCTGCCAGTGCTTGCCGAAATGTTAGTGGCAGGAGTGAGCTTTGTCAATCCTGTGGTTGTCACTTTTGTAGGGTCAGGCTTGGATGATGAAACAGTGGTGGTCTATGTGAGGCATACGAGCAACCATTAGACAAATGAATGTCTTAGACAGTGGATTTCCCTCATAAATCGAACGACTTTCACAATTAGGCCAAAACAAAGATGATGGTAATGAATTTGCATGATGACACATGACTGTCAATCACCACAGAGCTTGTTGGGCAGGAAGCAAAGAACCTAGTGAGCATGCCAACTGGAAATGGTGCGGTGAATAACGGAAACGGAAAGCAGAATGAAATATGAAGTGTTGGGTCCCAGCCTTGTCCAGAGAAGCAATGATTACACCAGAACATGACTCCCATATATTTGTATATCCAAGCATTGTGTTAGAAGTTTCTGTAGAAGACTTTCTAGACTTTGCCCCACCTGATGCTATAACTCGTGTTCCGCCCATCAATTCTCACAAGTGGAGGTTTGGGTGGAGATATCATTGGGGCATTACCCAAAACGAGAAATGAAGAAAGACTAAGGAACTCCTTCAGGCATACAGCCAAGCATGGAATTGTTCGTGCTGGAAAAATGAGGTGCACCACAACCAATTTTAGGTCAGAAGATCCTGTTTGGCAAAACCGAAAGAAAGACAGAAAGAAAGAAAGACATCGTGCAGTTGTGAGTCATGCAATGACGTGCATTTTATGAACAGTATAAAGAAGACACGGTAAACCTGACGGAAACAGAGCTGGAGAAAATATGAAGAAAATTGCAGAGGATACACCAGATATCAAACAGCTCAAGAATCAGAGCTGTGTGTTAAATACAGAGAAGCAGGAAATGAAAGATCCATGATGTGATGAAAGACAGATATAAGTACTTCTGATCAGACAGTGTGTTGTAAGCAGGAACACAGAACAAGGATCCACCATTCCCACAAGTCCAGGAGTCTACCTGCGGTGTGGGTTTAGAAGATGCACTCTGGGTGGTGACTCCTGCAGATGCTCCTCCACTGACTTTGGGACCTGCAGAATGCCCTGTGGTAGATACTGAGCCTGTGGCTGCAGCAGACACAGTGGTCTTGGGAGGAGTACTTGCAGACGTAGTTGATGCAGAGGGCTTGGTGGTTGCGGGTTTTGCCGCACCTGCGGCGGACGACGTTGCGCCCCCCTTCTGCAACGCAGACATCGTATTGTGTGTGATATCTTTTTATATCTAAAACTGTTATCATTTTTAATGATTTTATATAGTAGGCAAAGTAGTGAACTTTTTTTTTTTTTTTTTTACAAAACTTCAGCTGCCCAGACTAGGTGTGTAACAATGCATCAAGATACAACCACAATGCAAAAACATGCCGTGCATCATCGCGTTCTATTATGAATTCTTTTTATTCCACCATCTAATGTAACTGCATTTTATGAACACCAGAGGGCCCACAGGCACATATACAGTTCTTAGTGAACTTATTTTCATTTCAGCAGACTAATGATTATTTTTTATTCAACTTTCATACAAGAAAAGTACACAACATTCTGAAAAAAGGAATGTTTAAACTTCATTGCTTAAAATATGGGGAAGCTACAATAGAGCATTTAGAAACTTTAAACCTCTGATTCTATTAATTCCTTTTAAACTGATTTAATTACTAATAAAAAGGAATATCTTTAATCAAATGCAAAATCGATCATAATGACAAAATCAACTCGGTATCACGAATCGGATCGAATTTGAGTGGAGTGTATCATTACACCCCTACATACTACGATAAAACACTCTTCACAAAGTTATCAAAGGTGATGTTTTGTGCATCACCAGGGTAGACCGTAGGAAGGGTAAAGGAATGTTGGCTATAAACTAAAACAAAACCCAGTGATTTAATTCATCTCTGTGGAAACGTTCATGCAAGCACATACACAGGTATTAAAACGCAAGTGAAAGAGAAAAACGGTAATAGGACTGTCTTTGTGACTACACAATAAATTAGAGTAAGAACTGGCAGTTGCCCCACATGTCCAGCCTCCAGGAGCTACACTTTGAAAATCTGTACATCCCATTAACAAGCTTTAAAAGAACTAAGGGGTAAGAAAAAACCCTAAAATGTCCTGTCACCATCACTCTCCAGCCTGCCACAGAAACTGGTTGCCCCAATTGTATAGACCAGTTAGAAGAGAAAATGATTGCTGGTACCTCTACAGTAAGAGAACTTTTCGTTTATTCAGGATCTGGCTGTGTGGTGATAAAGACCAAACCAAAACACAGCACAGCAACAGGAAAGAAAACAATACTGGTCACTTATAGAGGCTGTAGGTCTCCACTATATGGAACAGGATGTAGACCAACACAGAATTCACACAACTCGGTTAAAACAAAGCGTAAAACTAAAAGTGTAGAGAGAGTACCTCATGCTGGGCAGGTTTCACAGTGGAGCCCGGCGCTGCTGGGGCAGGTGCGGACTGTTTAGGCTGAGACTGTAGAGAGACAAAAGAGAGAGAGATTGTTTAGACACATTTAAAAGCTATAAAATAAATATTAGTGGATATGCTTCTGATTTCTTATTAACTGAAAAACAATGTTCTGTAGTTTTTGGGTCTCACGGTTCAGCATGAAGACACACCTGGCTGGGTAACATTTTTTTAGCAGGATTTGGGTTGTTCAAACTTAGTGTTAAACATTTTAAAGGTTCTTCTACCTGCTGTTTTTTAAACCTCTCCTGTAGTAACAACACCTCCTATAATAACAACATTATACAATGAAAACCACACCACGTCAAGTTTAAATACCTTTAGCTTCATTTATCAGGGGTGGAGAAACATTTGCAAAGGACTGGTGTGGCTGCAGGTTCACATTCCAGCCAAACAGGAGCTACATTAGTTACCACTAATAAGTCATTTAAAGATAGACAACAACTGATTGATAGAACAGGTGGAGTCATGTGTAGCTCTGGATTAGTAGAACTGAAAGCCTGTAGCCACACCAACCCTTTGACGGTGAGGTTCACCACCCTGACACAGGTCATAACACTGTAACACAACAAGAAGTAAACTTAACATAGCAACTAAACAGTGAGAGCAGACTGGGAGCACGTAGCATAAGTACTAATTAATAAATATGGATTCATTTGAACATTGGCTTGTTTGGTTCAATGGTTGATTGTGGGTAATGAGGAACTTTACCGGGACTAATTAAATGCAAAAAAAGTTCATATCAGAACGACTGACCTCTACAGGACAGCAGTGTCATTTGACAACTCGTAACTCAACGCTTGTTGGTCTCATCCAGTTTAAACATTGTATCTAAAAATCCTTTCTACCAAATGAGAGTCAGGGTGAGTCAAAAGTCACTCAGACATATCATAATATCCCAGCAAGCAATGGGTGAAGGGGCCTATCTTTCAGTCTATGTCCAGAACATGGGTGCAATCTTGAAAGTCGCCATATTGTATCAAGGTCAAGTTTTTCAAAATGGGAAGGTGGTCATGTAGCCTATCAAAAGAGACCAGAATTGTCTCAGGAACCAACTGGTGCGATCAGATTTGTAATATCTCTTGTGGTTCAGAAGTTATTAATACATACATTTTATAAATGTTGTTGATCATCACAGGTAACTGAAGATAAAATTTATTATTCTGATGTCCAGGGAACGCAGCTGCCGTATCCTGGCAACAGACTTCAAAAACCGACACCCAGAAAGATCACCAATTTCACATCACTCATAACCAAATTCAGAGAAACCGAGACTGTGTACGACAAGAAACGTATCGTCTGAAGAACCACTGCCGACTAAGGAACCTCAACGATGGTTTTGGCAGCATGTGATGCGTCCTGTAACTTTTGACTCACCCTGTATTTATACTAATATGGACTTGTGGTTAGGGTTACAGATAGGGACTCTATGGTTGCACTACACAAAGTATAATAACAGGTTACTACAGGTAAGGTCATTAAGCTTGGTCACCACACCCCAAACATTTTGTTATTGCACTTTTTTAATAGGTGTTAAAAGGTTAAAACAACCAGTTCAGATATTATCTATTTTTCCTGGCCATTTTTGACTACAAAGGAAATACCTTCCACTAAAAAAATGCTCTCTAAATAAATTTTATGAGTAACCTATTACTTCTTACATTTTAAAAACCATAATTTCACTTGTACTAGAGTTGTACTTCAACAAAGCAATGGTACTTCGTTGAGAAGAATATTTTAGAAGTGGAGAGACAGTTGGCAGTAGCACTCCTGCTGAGGTTTAGAGAACTTCTATTTTCATTTCATTGTACACTCTTACTTTATTCAGATTTATTCATCCTTTACATTTTGTATTCTACACATATCACTGTATAATCCTAAAAATATCACCCTGCATGTCATGGAAAGATAAATATTCCGATCTGATAATCAGCCACATCATCCATCCCTGACCATAACACCTGAACGCTAGTCTGAATCTATTCAAAAAAAAGTTCTGAATTGACAAGTTGCATGATCAGACTAGTCAAGCTGCCAGTTTGATGGTCCTTATTGATGGTCCTTATCATTTGTTTTGTCTCCATTACAGAGTGGCCCAAAGATCAGTTTTACATGTTGTATTGACAGCCACTATTGACTCAATGGCATCCATCTCAAAACCCATAATTGTTTTACGCAAAAGGATTTTACTGATCCAACCATTTAGTGTCGCTACAGAAAAGAGAACAACACCCATTTCAAAGGAAGACTGGGACACAAGTGCAGGTGTGTGGCATAATGTCAGGCTTATCAATACTTCAACAGTTTCAGAGAGGAAGCAGTCAGTAGGCACTTCCTATATTTAAACTAGATTTCCTTCAATATATGCATAAGCCGTGCTGTTTGTTCACGCCCACTAACACAAAACAGTACATACACAAAGCAGTACGACAATATGAAATCGGTTCTTACTACACTAAATCAGAATATACTGCTCACAAAAATTAGGGGATATTTCAAAATGAAACATTGTGATACGCTTGTTTTAGTATTGCATGTCATTTTCCGTAACATTGTAATGGTTTGTTGGATGTATGTTTATTTTTGTAGCACTTATATAATCTCCTACCTTCTTCCTCGTTAGATAAAAAACTGGTTTAAAAGTATGTGGATGCCCTTTGAAATAACACTTAAAATTAAGCATCCATTTATGGCATTTAGCATACTCCCTTCCAACTGAAACAAAGTTACAAAGTCCAATCTAAGCAACTGAAAGCTAATAGGCATGCTCAAGGTCTCAAATGGCACAATCTGGAATTTCTGGGACTTGAACCTACAACCATCGAGTCAACAGCTTATCCATTCCCTCATCCATTGAGCCACCACTAGCCTATATAAGTGTATGACGCCCAGCCACAAAGCAGTAGGGAACAAATTCTGTAAGAATAACTACAAGTGACATTACCATAAAAACTCTCAAGAGCTCCATGGATTGTTTTTTCAGAGTCAAACAACCACACACAAGCCTAAAAGTGCCACACCCAAAACCCAAACTGGTGTAAACAACACAGACGCCGGACTAGAGCAGTGGAAACACATTGACTGGACTTCTGAATCATGCTTTAGCAACTGGTTCTTAGTTTGAAGAACGCCAAGGGA
>JAUZSU010044178.1:0-10015 GCA_034780255.1 Parotocinclus maculicauda | reverse complement strand
CCGGGCTTGGGACCGGCGTGCAGCTGTTTCCAGTTACACGGCTGGGGTGTTTTGCATACGCAAGTCAATGACAATTTAGAGATGCCAATTAACCTACGACGCATGTCTTTGGACTGTGGGAAGAAACCAGAGTACCTGGAGTAAACCCACACAGACACAGGGAGGACATGCAGACCACAAAGAAAGGACCCAGGCCGCTCCAGCCTGGGATTAAACCCGGGACCTTCTTGCTGTGAGGCAAGTGGTGCTACGCACAGAGCCACCCTGCTGCCCGAGAGACTATTTAGTAGCACTTAAAACACAACTAAAATCTAACACTTCCTTATTATGAACATGCTGGTCATGCTGGTGTGTTTTGTGTTTGTGCTGCTGTTGCTGTAGTGCTGCAGAAGTTAAATGTGACCGGTGCAGATCGGTCATATGAGGCAGAGAAATGCACAAAATGCACCAAGATTACAAGTGCCGTAGTTAAATCCAGCCGTGATGTTATTCACGGTAACACATGACCTCAAGTGTTCTATTGCTTTCATTTTTTACATACAAAATAAATTAAATAAGCACTGAATTGAATACTGAAAATGATTTCAGACTGACAATACCTTTCACTAAAAAGTAGGTCCAGAACAAATGTTTTTGTGTTTGCAACAGTAACAAATCCCTACCCAGTCCCTACCTGGTCTGAATTCCCTCGTTGCGTCGCTCACTGGTACTTTATACAGTGTTTTACACACAATGTACTACCCAAGGTGAGTCAAAAGTCACAGGACACAACACATGGTACATCGTTTGTCTTTTCCCAAAGACTCTTAAAACCATTATTGAGGTTTGTTGGTCGGTAGCCGTTTTTCAGATGATCACTACGTTTCATGTCGTCCACAGTCCCGGTTTCTCTGAATTTGGCTATGTGGGATGTAACGGTGCTGTTATGATACAGCAGCTACGTTCCCCGGACATCAAAATCATCAATTCCATCGTCAGTTACCTGTGATGAACAACAAAAGTTTTGAACTTTCTACATCAATGACTTTTGAAACGCAAATCTGGTTGCAGCAATCGATTTATGAGACAATTCTGATCTTTTTTGATATCCTGCATGACCACCTTACCATTGGAAAAACTTGACCCTTTGATCCAAAATGGCAGGTTTAAAGATGTTGGCCATGTTCATCTAAAAGATAGCCCCCCTCACCCATTACTTACTGGACTATTCAGATTTCCCTTTTGCTTCTGTAATTACAGGGTGTCCTTTGTCTTTTGTCTCCCCCCGTATAGTGATCAGTGTAGGAGTAAACGAGCGGACCGTTTCAGACACACCCTCTGTTTGTTTGTGTCAGGTCTGCCTGTTAGCCATTTCCCACCGTATCTTCTGTTTCATGTCTGTGTGTTCTCTTGCACTCACGACTGTCTCCAGGATAAACAGGGGTTACAGGGGATGTTTTGCTTTATTGCTGTTTCCTACCCTTTCATTCCACCCTTTAGTACGCCACTAAAGAGGAGGCGCTTATTTAAAATTCTCCTGGTAGAGAAACGGTGTGTGTAACAACGCAGCGTTCCACAGCTTCTTCTGAAAGCATGCAAGCTATTTTTGGTGACTTGATCTCTCAGCGCTTCCACCGGTTTCCCTCAGGTCCAATCACAAGCATTAAGATTAATGATGTTAATTGATTCAGACAAGCTGCTCGCTGTATCTCATTGCCACACACACACACACACACACACACACATTGATTTTGTCCTGAATAAAATGCCAGACGAGACAAATCGGGACTATTAACAGAGATTCACTTGTGTCCCAAAATGTTATTGGAAGGTCTGGAGAGGAACGATATGCAGTATTTATTCAAGCAAAACCACATGAATCTCAATAATCCAATCAGCCTGTGCAACACTTGAGATTAAAAACGCGAGGTCAGAGGTTCCCTCCCGATAGAGAGCTGGGAGGCTTATAAGGAACGTAATCAAATCCTGATCAGTATTAATATAGTGACGGTTCAGGAGCTCAGCTCTTATCGATAGCCACCACAATGATTCGGTTTAATCCAATGCTATTCTCGGGTTTCTGCTGTGAAGAGCTTTAACTTAAGAAACTTTAACATTGAGAACATTGGTTTAGGTTGAGAACTTAATCTGTGACTTAAGCGCTGCACCTTAAAATCTGATTACAGAAGAAACTAAAAAGAAAGTCCCCTTTTATCAGTACAGCTCCTAATCCAACTCCTAATCCAATGTTTCCAAATCACTGTGATTTGCATTGATTTATTTATTACTTCTTTTGGAAAATGCATGTCTTTTGACGTTTTACCAAGTCACTTTCTCAAATTCTCAAATGTGCAATTTCTATTTTTTTTCTCCGTATCATTTTTGAAAGGCAAAATTTAGGGGTGTTCTTTTTTTTAAATGCCCAATTTTGTAGTTTTCTTCGAAAACTATTTCTGAAAAATCCATTACAACCTTCCTTCCATAAAATGTTATATCTCTTTTAAGTCACTTTTTAAATGCCCAATTTTTAACTTTTCACTCAAGTGAAAATACAACATGCACAAAAACTAAAACTTTATATCTGAAATGTTTTTAAAAAACACATAAGTCACATTTTGAAATTTCCAATTTAAGATTTAATTTTCTTTTAAGCCACTCTCTGAAAAACGAAAATTGTATTTTTTCTCCGAGGTCGCTTTATTTATTTTCCAGTTTGATTTTTTTCCATGGCCTTTTTTGAAAGGCAAAATTTAGAACTGTTCTTTAAAGTCACTTGATAAAATTTTAAATTATTTTTTGGAAGTCACAAATGTAATCATTTTTCTTCTAAGTCACTTTTGAAATGTCCAATTCTGTACTTCTTGAAAAACAGATCAGAACTTTTCTTCCAAGTATCCTTTTGAGGTGAGAATTGAAGCCTTTTTGAAGAAGTTTTGAAGAAATATGCTACATAAGGTTTATATCCTGCTACCACGTAATGTTAGTTCTTACAAAGTGGAAAATATGCGAAGATTAAAGGGGCTAAAAAAAAATTAATTAAGAATTATACTCGTTATTTATTAGAGTTATTGTGTTATGTTATATGTGTGCTTAAAGCTTGTCGTTTCTTGGAAACACAACAGGCATGATACCGCTGTGTAAAAATCGTCTCGTTATCACAGATATCACCACAGTAAGATCAGATTGTAAGGTCAGAACTAACTGTGTATAAAATGTTTTAATACCCACTTAAAAGACAGAGTATCTCCATAATTAAATGCTTATTTAATTTCTAAAATATCAACAAATGTATATGGTGGGCCATTAGGGCCAAATTTATTTCTATTAATAGATATAAATGTTTGAAAAAGTAAAAATATGTGAGGGACTCTGGCAAAATCCAGGACAGTCACAGAGTCACGACCAGTTGAAGCTAAAAATCAATACCCTTTCAAAAGTGAGGCCTCCAGAAAAAAAATGTTTCCAAAAATCTCACATTTTAAAAAAAAAAACCCACTGATCCTCTTGACCTCACAGCTGAACACCTGCCCCGGTGTGATATATTAAAGTGAAAGTTAAGTGTCTCCTCCATTCATTTAATCACTAAAACAGATACTGAACTTTTATTTAAAGTGTTATTCTGACAAAAAGGTTGCTTTTAAACAATGTTTTTAAGAATGATCTATTCAGAAAAAAGGCCAAGAACGAATAAATTGACCCAGTTCACCATTTGTTTTGAAAAACAACATTGGAGGAGCGCTAAAAGCCACCCCCTCAAACTCTACCTTTCAACATCATCCATCTAAATATGATAAAGTTATGCTGAATAAATCAATTTAATCCAAACAGCCAATCCAATAATGCTACACAAATCTCCGAAATTGAAAAAGTCATAACTTGGTCAATGTCCATCTGATTCTAAAAGTTATTTCATTTTTTTAAAGCTCTAGTTTTCAGATAAAGCATTCGTTTTGGATTTTTGCCAGAGCCCCTCACATATTTGCTAAGTGTGAGTTTTGTTCTTATTGCTGATTGCTGTCATCTTCTCGCTTTGCTGTGGCATTGTCCTTAATGCCTCTATTTAAAAATCCACACAAGTGTCTCTTTCCTTCACAACCATATCCAGCCATTACCTTATAGCACCAGTATTGCTATTGTAGGACAGGTCAGCCTCAGACTCGGTAGTCCCAAATAGTGGGGCAGACCCAGAATCATCCCAGGAAGAAGTATAATCCTGAAGGTCATGATCACCATTCTGTATTTCCTTGACCTCTGACCCCGTATCTTGCTTTGAATTATCCATAATAGTGAAAAGGCAGTCCAAACAACCCAAAGCAGCCCAATCATGAGAGTAAATGGCACCATAATAAGAAACCATAGCATTTAAGACAATTTTAAGCCAATAAAATACGGTTTTATAAAAATAAGGAACAAATAGCTGCGCCACAAATAAGATTAAGGCAGTGGAAAGTAGGCCTTCCGGGGCGGACCGAAAGGGCGGAACCTAAAAACAAAAAATAATGGTAGCGTGACAAAACTCAGGAAATGGGAGGAGAGAAACCCGAACCAATAAACTTAAGGTTAGCGCCCACAAAAGGGAAAGACAAAATAATATAAAAGGCCAAGACCTTCTGGGACCTTCCAGCTTTTTGCTCATGACTTGTTTGTGTGTATTTGGCTTTGATTGCAATATCTCTGAGATTTTGCTTCTTCAACAACACCTGGACCAGTTTTGAGTACTTCATTTAGGAAAATTGCTCTATGTTGTCCTGAAACCCACAACACTATACACAACTTGGTAACAATTTACCACCACAAGTAGCGATAATATCATGAGCTATTACTATAAAAATGGGCATAAAACTCTTTATTCAAGCCTTGTGTTCTAGAATTTGTGTTGTTTTTTTGTTAAAAACACGGATCAAGCCTAATCCAATATTCACAATGCAAAGGAATGTCCCTGAAGGGGACGCCATGGGTCATGGGTAGGGGTCGACTGAGGGGTTATATCTTCATCTGTCCTCCTCTCTGTCAGACATGCCCAATCATGCTTGCATGCAGCATGACCCAGCTGGAAGGCACCACTGAACCTCCCTGTGGTGGTGGGCTAGATAATTTCTGGGCTGCCAGTCTAGGATTGGGACACTGGAATAGGAAAATGGGCAAAGAGAGGAGGACTGGAACAGCCAACATCGCCGACCAACACACACAACCTTGAGAACACTCAAAAGCTTCCGAATTCCACCCTCCTGAATGGGTCTAAATGAGCAGGGGTCGGCAACAAAATCACAAGCATGCACAACAGCAACGTGAAAGTGGCGACCGAACAAGCAGCAAAACACAACTAGCACTTCAACGTGCCAGATAAAACATAAACAAAACATGACTCTGACATGCTCAGGCTCACGGGATGTGCCTGTACACAGAAAGAGACCAGGAGACAGCAATATGAATGGTCTACAATGATGCTTGTAAAACAACAAACAAACAAATACCATTCGGAATGCAGGTGGGTGATCTGTTCAGGTTCGAGAAACTGAAAAGCCAAGCTAAATTGACAGTTCCTGTGAGACAATCACTCTGTGATTTGTTTGCAAGTGTGTTTTGTAGCTACGGGTTGGTAGTAGGTCTTGGAGCTGTTGGAACGCCTTGAGCAGAACTGAACAGGCACTGAGTGTAAAAAGAACCATATAGAGCGGAGTGCATCAGGAAGGCTGAGAGAGATTACTCCATTTCCCCACAGGCCTTTAGCAAGACATTAATGGCTGAATAGATGGGAGCGGGCAGGCCTGAGCTTTAAAACCAAAGTGCTGTATAATCAACTGTTCCTCCGCCAAGAGAGCCGCTCACAAATCACGTTCGGCTCTAAACATGAAAGCAGTATCCTGGGTGAAGAGTTACATAAGCTCCCAGGACAAAAGAATTTCTTCCCTAATACTCAGTTACACGTGTTTCAAAATAACAGAGCCGGCACCATCAGGAGTAGCTTTCACCAGTCTTTTCAGGCAATGCCTGTCAGTTTCAGCCCAGTCTTCCATTTAATGGCCAATACTTCAGCCCGTGGCTCCTAATTTAAGTTGCTGTTCCATACCATTTAATTAGGCTTAGATGGGACTCCGTTTCAGTGAATTTGATCCAAAAGTAAGAGCCATCCAAATAATTTATAACCCTTAACCATGTGCAAATATTATTTTTTTAATTGGTGACACACAAGTTTGCATTTATAGAGAGTCATATGTACACTCGAATCGAATAACCTGTGGGACTGTGGTGGTCTAGTGGTTCAGATATTGGACTGTGGACCAAAAGGTCCAGGGTTCAAATCCCATCTCTGCCAAGCTGCCACAGTTGGGTCACTGAGCAAGGTCCTTAACTCACAACTGCTTGGATTGTAAGACTGTATGTATTGTAAGTGGCTCTGGATAAGGGCATCTGCTAAATGGCATAAATGTAAAACCTAACGCAAATTTTTGGGATGTGGGAGGAAACCAGAGTAAGCAGAGTAAACCCATGCAGACACAGCGAGGACCCATATCACTTCACCCTAGGATTGATTCTTGTTGTGTTTCAATTGGTGTAAAACATTGAGATAAAGAAGGAGTGGTGGCCCAGTGTCAAAATCACTGGGATACTGTGTTTAGCAGAAGCCCTTATCCAGAGCAACTTACAGAAATAGTTCTTACTAGACATTACGCCATGCTTGCATAAATAAGCAGTAAGCACAAGAACACAATCCAAAATCCTGGATTTCATGTAGGTAAAAACATGCAATCACAAAGAAGGGAACCAGGTTTCATTTCATGTAATTTAACCACAAATCAGAAAGACAGAAGGACAAATAACACAAATAAAAACGCAGTGCTTCTTACATTGACTGACTGATATTTCATTGCACACAGTATGAACCTGAGATATTTCATGTTTTGTCATGATCAACTTTGTTTTACTTGTCAATAAACATCTATTCTTGCATTTCATGCCTGCAACACAGTCCAAAAAAGTTGGGACGCGAAAACATTTACCATCCATCCATTATCTTGCACTTAATCTACCCGGCAACTCTGGGTGCAAGAGCAGGAACAACCCTACCTCCGGTTAACCTAACGAGCATGTCTTCGGACTGTGGGAGGAAACCGGACTAACCGGAGTAAACCCACACAGACACGGGGAGGACATGCAGACTCCATACAGAAAGGACCCAGGCCGCTCTACCCTGGGATTGAACCCGGGACCTTCTTGCTGTGAGGCAGCGGTGCTACCCACCCTAAAGCATTTAGCGCTTTGTAATGTCGCCATTCCATTTTACCACAGAGTATACCTAGTGATTTAGGTTTTTTGTCCTATTCTTCTTGCAATCCTAAGGTGTGCTTAAGGGTGTCTTTGTCACATTTTTCATTTCACATTTCACATTCAAAATTCCCCAAACAGGTCAGGACTGCAGGCAGGTCAGTCCAGTACCCACACTCTCCACTTTCATAGTCATGCCAAATCAAGTCAAAGTTATTAATATAAGTGCTTTTTTTTTACAAAAGAACATTATCTCAAAGCAGCTTTGCATA
Source organism: Parotocinclus maculicauda (assembly GCA_034780255.1). Classification (NCBI taxonomy): domain Eukaryota; kingdom Metazoa; phylum Chordata; class Actinopteri; order Siluriformes; family Loricariidae; genus Parotocinclus; species Parotocinclus maculicauda. The sequence continues at coordinate 2,498 of JAUZSU010044178.1, read as the reverse complement.
TATTTAGGCTCAAACCCCTTAATGAGCAAGCCTTAGGTGACAGTGGCAAGGTAAGACTCTCTAAAAGCTATAGGGAAGAAACCTTGTGAGATCCAAGACTCAAATAGGGACCAAACTTCCTTAGCAACCAGGATGTTTAATCTTAGAGGTAAAGTTTATAATAGTAGGTAAAATAAGCATAAAAATGTCCTGGAATAAACTATTTAAATTAGAATAGAATAATCTAGAAACTAATTTATTTATTGAAGGCAGCTTATGTCACTCTAAAACCTCAGTGTACTTTTCTGCATTAATGCTGCATTGCTAAAATATAAATAACCTTTTCCCCGGGGCTCTGACCCAACCTTGTAGCATGACTAAGCCTGGCTTTTGGACTTGTTGCTAATATAATCATGCTGGTATGATTTACCTTTCTGTGTTTGGTTCGGAGGACATGGTGTCACACAGGTACATACAATGGGATGTTTGTGTCCACAGCTTGAAGACCATCTTCCATCTATCACAGCCTTCTCATTGTTTACATCAAACGATGGACATTCGAGAGCTTTATGATCAATAAAGATCTGATTTGTACTAATCGCATCCAGTACTGTGTTTTAATCAGACTCACTGTGGCGTTCCTAACCCATTTACATTTTCAACATTTAGCAGACGCCTTTATCCAGAGCAATTTAAGCAATTGTAAAAGCCTTGCTTAAGGACCCAACTGTGGCAGCTTGGCAGAGGTGGGATTCGAACCCAGGACCTTCAGATCCAAAGTCCAGTGCCTTAACCGCTAGGCTAACCCAGTCACACCAGTCCTACCCTACCTCCTTTACAGGCAGTGTCCAATACAGTCTGTTTTAAAGCAAACCAGATATAAGGCGACACTGCCTTGCTAAAAGTTTAAAATATTATCAAACAAAGAGTCTAAGTCATTTAAACACCACATGCTCTATTTGTCTTGGTTCCAACTGAACCCTTTGTTCGCTCCGTTCCCTTCTAGCCTTGGTACAAAGTGAACAATTATGCAGCGTTTGAATTGGCTGGCATTTACCTGCGTGAATCTGGAGTGAGAGTCTAATAAATGTGTTTATGAGGAGCCTGGTGAAAAAGACAGACGGGTCACAGATAGCTTTATTGATCGCTGAGCCAAATTGGGAGCAAATGAACAGAAAGAATCTGCAGGTATTGACATGAGAGAATGGTGGTGGGAAGAAATGATGGACTGTCAGGTTTCTACCAGAAGCAAATCCAGTTTGAACAAGACTAGGCACGCAGCTTTTAATAGCCCGACATCTTCCAGAGACACAGTGTGAAATCCTGACTCTGTACCTTCTGCTCTTTGTGCTGACCTGTGTAAATATGAGGTCGGATAATACGTCATTTAAATGTGCAAATGACAGTTTTATTTAACTCGCATTTAATAACAAAAGTGAAAACGGGTGCCAGGTTAATGATGGAAAAGCATTAAGGAGCTAAACTTTAATTAGTCGCCTCATTTGCAGCTACGGCTCTAAACTCAACAACAAAGGAACAAAGTGCAAAACTCGTAATATATTCTGCTTATTAGAGGTTCAACAAATGCCAATCTGAATTCTCTAACTCAGGAATCCTTCATTTCTTGCTCTTATATACTGGAAATCAGTGGCGTAGGTTTTGTCTTAACTTGGGATGGTCCATGTTAGGCCAGGTGATGTAACGTGTTAATTTGCATATTTGTGACGTCATCATATCATCTTTACATGCTGCCTAGTTTTAGATGGTAGCAATCCTTCACATCTCGTTTCTTCTCCCTTACTCTTTTTACAGGATAAACCAAATGAACCACTTGCACATTTCAAAAGAATAACAAGGGATTATTTTCTGTGGGGGACCAGAAGGTACTGTTACTGTTGGGTCCTCGAGCAAGACCCTTGCTACGATTTGTAGAAAACAAATTTATAAGAAAACATTACACTGTAAAAAAAAAACAAGGTCACAAGAATTTGTGTTACACCCCACCAAACTACTCACTTAAAACTACGCCTATGCGTCAAATCGATAAAACGTTGATGGAATTTGGTAAAACCGTTTAAGGGCATCGAATCTGTAGATCAGGGGTAAACCCAAATGCTCTGCAGCCTGATACCCTGAGCCCAAATACTTTTTATATATTTTATATGACCATAAAAATGTCCGGTCCAAGACCATTTTGGTTAACGGCCTCTTTCACAGAGCGTCACACACTCGTTAAACAGCGCATACCTGTACTTGATGATCTGGTTTCATAAAAAAAAACCATCATGTTGCTACCCACCACCATGCTTCACAGTAGGTTTGGTGTGCCCTTGGGGAAACATAGTTCTCGGATTTCAGTCCGAAAAGTTCTTGATTTTGGTGTCGCCTGACAATGAAACCTATACTCACACGATTAGTTGTTTTAGCAGTGCTATAATGACTATATATATATATATATATATATATATATATAACATACTACATATTTCTTGGATTTCAGTCCAAAAAGTTCTTGATCT
>JAUZSU010044168.1:0-10015 GCA_034780255.1 Parotocinclus maculicauda | reverse complement strand
ACCCAGAGTAAACCTACGCAGACACGGGGAGGACATGCAGACTCCACACAGAAATTACCCAGGCCGCTTCACCCTGGGATTGAACCCAGGACCTTCTTATTGTAAGGTACCACAGCCACCGTGCTGCCCCCAAGCTGGACCCGAAACTGATGCATTAGGCTGGGCGGTGTGAGCCGTGTGTGCCCCCAAAGTTTAAATGAAACCTACTCTACTAAGTTAAGCATAGAGATTTATTGCCATTTTTTACATATTCCTAGCCATAATGATTATGAAGATCTTCACCGCAAATATACATCTATGTATGCTGTTTGGTTGATAAATTCACACTAATAAAGTAAATGATCTAATATTAATAATTGTCTGTAAATTTGGAAAAGCATCCTTTGCCTAAACAAATAGAACTAACAAAATAAACATTTCATCAGGTCAAGAATTTGGACTGAAGTAGAACATTTATGACGCAGTGTTGTGCATAAATGATTCTTTGACAGAAATAAATAACACGTTCAGAAAATTATGCAATCAAAAGTCCAACATAGTGAAATAAAAATGTGGAATGCGTTTGTTTGGCTTTAATAAAGGATGAAGCGCTTCAGAAGCGTCTGAGTTTCTAAGAATAATAGGCTGTATTAATAAACAGTGTGTTTGTTAAGTGTTTTTTTTTTAATTTATTTTATTTTTATGTATTATATGCTTCTTTAGTCAGTACTTTAATTCAAGTTCAGTCATGTTTAATGACTTTTGATGTCTTTCAAAATTTTGCTCATGCTCACTAACATTTTGGAAGTGATTTTACAAGCAATTTACATGCAAATCCATTATGCTCGTGTTTCACGAATGAGTCCCTTAAAGTTTAAATTCGAAACATTACATTTTGCTTCTTAAAGTAATTCTTAGCATTTTTTCTTTTTTTAATTGCCTTGAATTTCTTGCCTTCACATGGGTACACAGGAACTTGGGCATGGAAATGGATCATTTACCAATGGAAATAAGTGTAGGATTTTGGGTGTGTAAGAATACCCTGTTGTAATATCTGGTGAATAAACAACGCTAGTATCAATGAAAAGTGTGTATTCAATAAAAAAAGGGCAAGATGAAGGGTAGAGGTCAGGTTGCTCTCTCCACATTGGTGCTATGTTTCTCTAATTCTCTTTCATGGGCGTGCTTCTGTTTCTTTTTTTACGACATTAGATGCTTGTGAATGCTTATGGGCTTAACTAGACACACCCTGTTATAGAAATATACTCGAACACTCTCTTTGTGTCTCTATACCAGTACCGTCTGATTGGCAGGCTGGATGCAGGTGCTCTGCTGGATCTCTTGAGTCACAGGAACACGCTCAGAAGTTATGGAGTGATCAGTGTTTGGACGGATGATTGAAACACATCTAGGAATGGTGTACTTCAGTCTTACTCTGGCCATTAAAATGGATTCAGTTGAGGTATGTGACTATACAACTGAGAGATATTGGGCAAAGGTTTCTTGCTTTTTATATTATTGCTTTTTTTGCTTTTATAGATGTCGGAGTGGATGTAATGTTTGTAATTGTGTGTCTACATCAAGTGTGTGTGTGTGTGTGTGTGTGTGTGTGTGTGTGTGTGTCGGTGTACGTGAGTGAAATTAAGAGCTGAAAGTACGTCATAAGGAAGGTAATTGAATATGACCAGCTTTAACCTTTCCTTGTACCTGCTTAGGGTGTGTGTGTGTGTGTGTGTGTGTGTGTGTGTGTGTGTGTGTGTGTGAACACATTTCTTGATGAATAAATTAGTCAGGGTAGAAGTGGTCAAAATAAAAACAGCTATAGGAGGGAAGAAGCGACGTGGAAAGGGAGGAGAAAATAGAGAGGAAAAATAAAATCTAGGAACAATGAACAAAATGAGGTTATTCTCTGACGTACATCCACTGTGTCAACCACACCCCCTCAGTCCCATGTGCTCAATGGTAAACAGCAGTGGGCGTGCGAGTGTCTGTGTGTGTGCTGAGTTGTTTTTAAATGGTGCTTTTAGAAAGACTGGGGCAGAAAGCATGTTTGTGGAACAAAATGGGTAATTAAAACAATACTCAATGAGAATTTTGAATTATTCTTGAGCAGCCATGAAAGTATGACTACACAATAGATGAATCAGTGCACTGGGGGTCTGGTGAATGTAAATGGTTGTATGTGTGTTTATTTGTGAAGTGTACAAGTGCTGAAATTGTAACTGTAGCTGGATTCTTCAAGGCAGACATTGTTTCTGGATTACCATGACTAGGTTTTGAACACCTTACAGGCTGGGTTATTGCATCATCAGCTTCCTGGACATTTTTTATTACACCTACCTTTCTCTTACTAATAATCAGTTTTAACTGTCAATCAGTTTTAACCTCACTCCACTATCTGATTATGGTGGCCAGTGTGTCTCAAAGTTGGTGCGTTTAACAGGTTTAGAATGATGTGCATTAGAATGAGGAAAAAAGGTGGTTCTCTGACTTTGAACATGGCTTGGTTGTTGGTGTTAGATGGTCTGAGTAGTTCAGAAACTACTTAACTACTGGGATAGTTCAGAAACTGAGTAGTTCAGAAACTGCTTAACTACTGGGATTTTCTCGAATAGTCATCTCTAGTTTACAGAGATTGCTCCAAAAAGATAAACTAACCAGTGGGAGGCAGTTCTCTTGGCAAAAATGCCTTGTTTATGCCAGAGGTCAAAGGAAAGTGGTTTGAACTAAATAAAAAGGAAACTCAAATAGCCACACATTACAACCAAGGTATGCAGAAGAGCACCTCTGAACCCACAGCACATTGAAGCAGATGGGCTACAGCTGCAAGAGACCACTTAAGGTGCCACTCCTGTTTTTTAAAAGACAACTGAGGCTACAGTTCACATGGGCTTACCAAACGTTATACCATAAACAGTATATTGGAAAATATTGGAGTATACAGTAGATTGGAAACAGGTTGCCTGGTCTGATGAGATTATGTAATGACGTGAGGGATATTTTCTTGGCACACCTTGTACCTTAATACCAACTGAGCATTATTTAAACATCACAGCCTACTTATGCATTGTTGCTGACTATGCCCATATCATTATGACCATTGTGTGCCTATTTTCTAAATTCCATATCACAAAGCTTAACAATACTACCTAAACAGAGAAAGGTAAATGAATTATAAGCAGTACAATATTGATTTATTTCTGATGTCTCCAACCAGCAGCCAAGTGGCAGTGTAGTTTCGTTAAAAAAGTGTGAAATCTGTTTCATGTTCATCAGTGATAGTCAATATGGTATAGCCTTGGTAGTGTCACAACTGTTTCTCTGTCACCTCCTGTGTGCAGCAACAGTTTTCCAAATGAGAAATTACATATGTGATTTGACATAATTTGCTCTATTTTAACTACACCAGCGCACAGTTGCATTTGGACTCACCATATGTATTTAGGTCAGGAACGCATATGGTTGTTTTGATGTTTTTTCTTTTCATCGTTAGGACTGACAGGATCATGATATTATGTCATTGTTCTTAGGCCATTGACACACCAGGTTTCGCTTTTGTGTTTGGTTAGAAGAAAATACACCAATTCATTTGCTGGACATGATGGAATGTTCTGTTCTGGATGTTTTTAGCATGAAATGTAGCCAAATTACTGAATGTTCCATCAGGATTAGCTTAGACCTTAGTGTTCTCACAAGTACGCATCTTGTGTGTGATGATGGAAAATCAAAGTGACTTTGATATATAATGTGTTGCAACATTTGGTTTGGTGCCATTCTTGGTGGGCACAAATCCCAGGTGTACTTGTAAAAGCTTTAGTTACTGTTTTACACAAATGGAGATTGATCTTTTACTAAAAAAAGAGAGATCTGGAGTTTTGGATCAATGAACTTGAATCTAAAGTTTGGAAAATCCTTAAATAATTGCAAAACTGAATATTCTAAAAAAAAGTGCTGTATTCAGACAAGAGATTGGAGGGCTGTGACTAGTCTGATTTACCTCAAATGTTAACTCAAATAGTTTAATTTGTTCTAATTATCTGGCAAATCTTACTATCTACACTCACTGGCCAGCTTGTTGTGTATGTTCGACTGCTTAATGCCAATAATCTTAACTAGCCAATCACGTGGCAAGCAACTCAATGCATATAATCATGTAGCCATGATCAAGATGACTTGCTGAAGTTCAAACTGAGCATCATAATGAAGTACAGAGGTAATTAAAGTGACTTTCAATGTGGCATTGTTGCTGGTGCTAAACTATTTAATAAATTGCTAATCTACAGGGAGTATCTTTCAAAGCCATTTCTAGGATTTACAGAGAACATTACAAAATGTTAAATCAAGAAAAATCTAATTTATAGTAATATAGAAAATATATTCATATTCAAGTTAAAATGGCTTTAACTAAAAAATAAAACACTAATTACAGCTGAGGTATGCAGAAGAACACTGAATCTACTCAAATGACCTCCACAGTCACCAGATCTCAATTTTGGGTTGTGGTGGAACGGGAGACATGGATGTTTTGCCCACAAATCTGGAGCAGCTGTGTGATCCTATAATGTCAGTATGAAGTATATTGAAATATATGAGGCATTTCCAGCACCTTGTTGAATCTATACCACAAATAATTAATAGAATTCTGAAGGCAAAAAAGTCCAAATTGGTACTAGCAAGCTGTAACTAATAAAGTGGCCAAATAATGTATATTTCTGTAAACAAGTTTCCTGATTAAAACTGTAACACAAACTTAGATACTTAAAAGAGAAAAGCAATATGCTTTTGAAATAATGTCCACATTTAGAAGGTAGTTACACTAAGAAGTTTATCTCTCTCTTTCTCACGTAGTGGCATCAGTGTTTTGCACTTGAAGAGCTTTTTGTATTCAGAATTAGAATTTTGTATTCCCATGTGGTTCTTATTTTGTTCATGTGATTCTTTGTGTACTGAATTGACTTTCATTAACGATTTGTTATTAGAAGACGAGTCATAGGGTCATTTTTATTGCTACTGATTTGAAATACAATCTAGACTACAATCTAGTAAATAAAGATATTGACGTGAATATGACTTTTGAATTTGAAGCAGATGAATGGCTTTAGGAGAAATTAATCACTCCATGAAATGTAAAGCAGACAGACACAATAAGATGGCATAGGGAGTGATCACTCTGATGCACAATTGGTGGTTATAGATTATTGTGCTGTGCTGCACTGGAAAATGCTCTTTCTCATCTGGTTTTTGACAAGTGAATATAGCAATTATAAGTAGTTTTCGAACACTGTAATTATCACATCATTATCTGCACCATGATGGCAGATAACTTATGCTCCTAATAAGTCTTGCATTACCAGCAGCCGTTTGATTTCCCACTACATTCAAGTAGTTTCATGATGTCTTAAAACTATATTTGCATGAGGCAAAGACAGCAGGCTGTTTCTATTCCTTTTTTGTATTTCAGTCCCAGCATCTAACAGTATTAAATAAACTGAAATCATTAACCATTAAATGCACATCCTGTACTCACGCTCATTAACTGCACTTTCCATGCAATATTCCGTTTCTCTAGCTGCTAACGTCAACTTTATTGTTGTCCAGTACACTCATCCAGCATGTGGTAAGTCAGTATTCCAGGAAGACGTGTTTACGGTAAGCCCCATTTTATTCATGGTTCCTTCAAGTTTTGGGAAGCTGTCCTGGCCCTGTGCCAGAAGAGTGAGGACTGATGTATTTTTTTCTGTATTAGTTGGAGCATTACTTTGTGAGAACCCTCACACATTTTTTAGGGTGGCCACTACACACATGCAGCTAAGGCTTGAGGTCTTCTCTCTCTCATTTGTATTAATTAATCATTATCAGAGGTTGGTGTTCTTATCTATCTACTAACTGCAGCCTGACTAAGAGGAAGCAATTTTCTGGACTGAAAAGAAAAGCTAAACAGAAATGTTTAAAGGAAGAGAGATGTGAAATTTTATTTGATTTGTGAACTTGGGAATGGGCTAGCAGCTTAGACGAGTCACTTCGAATCATATATCACCCATGTATAGCTAGTTCCAGCACCTGCAGCTACGTTTGTTACACAAGATGTTTGCCCTTCCATGGAATTACCACAGAGAGTTTAATATTTGTTTAGGGATCTAGTAATAACATGACTGCTTTTATTCTGAGGAACAAAGTCAGGGATATAAGAAAGACCTATGGAGAATGTAATTTGTAACATGTAAGTGTAATCTTCAGATTATATGTAATACCTTCTGCGGTGGCCAACCTTGTAAACTAACTCACACACACACACAGACACACACACACACACAGACACAGGGCAAGAGAGGAGGAGCAAGAGCATGAGAGAGAGCAAGCACGAGAGAGTTAGAGGGAGAGAGGGAGAGGGCCATTTGAAATACTGCCATTTGAAACTGTTTAATATGACTCAGCCTGCATCATATCCTCTTTATCATTCATCAGAAATATATCGTGACCTCAGGCATAGTCCACACATTCCAACTATATACAGTGGGGAAAAAAGTATTTAGTCAGCTACTGATTGTGCAAGTTCTCCTACTTAGAAAGATGAAAGATATCTGTAATGTATCATAGGTGCAGTTCAACTATGGGAGACAAAATGAGAAAAAAAAAATCCAGGAAATCAAATTGTAGTATTTTTTGTATTAAATTTATTTCTAAATTATGGTGGAAAATAAGTATTTGGTCACCCACAAACAAGCAAAATTTCTGTCTCTTACAGACCTGTAACTTGTTCTTTAAGAAGCTCTTCTGTCCTCCACTAGTTACCTGTATTAATGGCACCTGTTTAACCTAGTTATCTGTATAAAAGACACCTGTCCACAGCCTCAAACAGTCAGACTCTAAACTCAACCATGGACAAGACCAAGAGCTGCCAAAAGACATGAAGACCATGAAGAAAACTGTAGACTAGCACCAGGCTGGGAAAAGTGAATCTACAATAGGCAAGCAGGCTGGTGTGAATAAATCAACTGCGGGAGCAATTGTAAAAAAAACACAGGAGACATACAAGACCATTGATAATCTCCCTCATTGTGGGGCCCTTTGCAAGATCTCATCCTGTGGGGTCAAACTGATAATGAGGACAGTGAACATAAATCACAGAACTACATGGAAGGACCTGATGAATGACCTGCAGGGAGCTGGGACCAAAGTAACAAAAGCTACCATCAGTAACACACTATGCCGAGAGGGACTCAAATAGGGACTCAAATGCTGCAGTGCCAGGTGTGTCCCCCTGCTTAGGCCAGTACATGTCCAGGCCCATCTGAAGTTTGCCAGAGAGCATATGGATAATCCATAAGAGGATTGAGAGAATATCATGTGGTCAGATGAAACCGAAATAGAATTTTTTGTTCAAATCTCAACTCGTCGTGCTTGGAGAAAGAAGAATGCTGAGTTGCATCCCAAGAACACCATACGTACTTAAAGCATGGGTGGGGAAACATCATGCTTTGGGGCTATTTTTCTGTAAATGGAACAGGGCGATTGATCCGTGTTAAGGAAAAAACGGGGTCATGTATATGTAAGATTTTAAGCCAAAACCTCCTTCCATCAGTAAGAGTGTTGAAGTTGGAATGTGGCTGAGTTTTCCAGCATGACAATGATCCCAAACACACCACTCAGGCATTGAAGGAGTGGCTCCGTAAAAAGCATTTCAAGATTCTGGAGTGGCCTAGAATAACCTCCTAGAAAATTTGTGGATGAAGTTGATAGTTCATGTTGCCCAGCGACAGCCCCAAAATATCACTGATTTTGAGTAGATCTACATGGAGGAATGGGCCAAAATACCAGCTACAGTGTGTGCAAAGCTGGTGAAGACTTACGGAAAATATTTGACCTCTGTCATTGCCAACAAAGATTATCTTACAAAGTATTGAGTTGATATTTTGTTATTAACCGAATACTGTTTATTTTCCACCATAATTTACAAATAAATTATTTAAAAATCCTACAATGTGATTTCCTGGATTTTCTGGGAGCCGTGGTAGCCTAGCGGTCAAGGTACTGGACTCTCAAACTGATGGTCCTGAGTTCAAACCCTACCTCTGCCAAGCTGCCACAGTTGAGTACTTAAGCAAGGTTTTATCCCACCATTGCTTGAATTGTAAGAATATATCAGTTGTAAGTCGCTCTGGATAAGGGCGTCTGCCAAATGCCTTAAATGTAAGTCTTTCTAAGTAGGAGAACTTGCACAATCAGTGGCTGACTAAATACTTTTTTTCCCCACTGTATGCACACTAGGGCACTTGGTGGCATGATACAGTGGGAGCTATTCTCACCTTGTAAAATATGTAAGCAGCTAATGACTGTCTCCAATAAAGTGTTAGGTTTGTGTTTAGGTCCAAATGGTAAAATATTTCTCTGTCATTGCCAGATCTACTGACTTAATCAGAGGTGTGAAGGTCTCAACCACCACAGGGAGCTCAAGTGGATATACATGCATCTGTTTTTTTCATTAAAACATTAAAACAGTTGAAAACAGCATGTTATGCTTAGTGTAGTGTTAACATAGTGTAGGGCATAGTGTTAACAAAGATAGTTTTAGTGTAGTTGTGCAGTGAAAATCTACAGCACATAGTTTTTATGAATGGAAACTTTCATGTAAAATAATACTGCTAATAATGCTAAGAAATCTACTGTATGTACATATTAATGCTATAAATAACTGTCCCAAAAAAGGTTATATTGACACTGGTTTGTCAATTAAAATAATTATGCTATTTTGCTACCAAAAGTACTTTGAGCAATTATTTTGGTACCTATGCATGATCAGCACCAATCACAGTTTATGTGACGCGGATTTAAGGCTAGTAGCTCCGTTTGTTCTTGCATAACACAACAATAAACATACAAACACAAAAAAAAGGAAATCATAATTTTAACAAATTTCAAGTGTAAGCAAATTAGCATTTAGTAGACATGTATCGAGAGTGACTCAGAACTGATTTTACAATAAATGGAATTGAGCAGGCCCTTGTTGTATCAACCAACAGTGAGTAACTGGCTGTATACGACCCATCCTGGCAGAGTATATGCTTTTTTCAACATAATTTAATGAGACTGTTGGACCTATTTTTGCCCATCTGTGTTCTAAGCAAAGGTACTGTAGGGTATTCCACACTTTTTGTCGTTTATTGTGCACTTGGTATCGTGGTACTGAATGAGTGCCTGTTTGGCCCCCGGTGTAAGTGTGTTTCTGATTGGGATGACAATAAAAAAAGCTAAAAAAAAAATTATATATTATAATTATATATTATACTTGGATGTGGGATATGTGGGATATTGTGTTGCTCCTTGGTTGTATTGAGCTGTGTGTATCAGAGTAGCTGAGTGACAGCCTTCAGGATAATGTCTTCCCCATCTCTAGTCCCGGGGGACCATTTTGTGGCATGGCTAATATATACTGCCCTTGCACAGGGATCACTCTGCAGCATGGTTAGTTTATCGAGCCGTGTCCTCCGGGGTCATTTAATTCACAGCTCCTGTCTGAACTCGTTGCCTGAAAATCACACATCAAGTCAGGAAATATCAAGTTTCAGCAGAAGCGCTCGGGGAATATGCATTTCCGTTATGGAAATCAGACTGGTGATGGAGTGTGATAAGAATCCTCCAGTGACCACATGCATAAATGTTTGCAAGGGATAAATATTATTTAAGATCTTTGCTATATGTCTATTTAAAATAAAGCTTACAGATAATATGTAATATACCAGTGCAGGAACTGAGTTTGTAGAAAAATATTTGAAGAAAAAATATTTTATATATTGTAAAATATTTAGACTTGTTATTGTTTAGTGGATAATAATATTCGCCGTCCCCGCCAAAACTCCCCGGAACCCCCGCACAGCTTAGTGGCGGAGCCCTAGATGCAAGGATCCACAGACAGACAACCATATACGGTAACTTATACACATTTAATGTCATGACATACATACAAAACCAGACAATACCGGACGCAGACACGGGGCGGGACACTTCAAGTCCAGAAATGGAAGTCCAGATGATCTAA
>JAUZSU010044157.1:0-10017 GCA_034780255.1 Parotocinclus maculicauda | reverse complement strand
GTGACGTGTAGTAGAATTTATCATTCTATTAATTTCTAAAATAATCATATCTTATTAACTATCGGTTCATTTCACCAACTTTTCGAGAAGCTACGTTCCAACACGAGCTACATTGAAAATAAGTGGAATCCCATATGGCCGCACATTGCAAACGCAGTGCACTAAGCATAGTGTGAACGCCATTGTTTTAAACACCGTGTAGGTCACCTAGGTAGGGAGGACCGAGCTATTTGAGATTCACCCAACAATGTGTGCCCTGTGCTCTTTACATTCAGTTGGAAATCCTTCAATAAATGCTTAAATGAATGCTATTAAAAAACAGAATTAACAAAAACGATGTACCAGGTCATGAGTATGTAAAACGTCTGCTGGGGTCATTTAGATTTCCATATATAATAACATTTACTTAAGAAGAATATGTTTGCAATAAGTTGATATCCATTTCAATAATCGACCAAAAACATGAGATGCAGGTATGGTGACATAAAGGTCAACCAGCTCGATCAGCTGAACTGTGTTAGTTAACCAGCATAACCATCAAGCTCTCGTTGATAAACCAGTAAGACTTCTAAGCAGCACAAATTCAGACCAGTAGGCCTATCACATGCTAATGACCAGCATACCAGTGTCCAAAACACAACATACACCAGCATTTCCTTAATTTTCAGATAAAATAATGCCAGATTATGACTTCATGAAACTAGATCATGATTAAAGAAATATAATTTATACATTTGCCAAAAGAAAAGTGGAAAATGTATTTTAAAAATGCATCACAATGTACCTAACAGAATTGTATGTGGCATGTGATCCAGACAAAATTTTATTTAATAAAGTATTTACTATTCACTGCTGTCTATACCCTGCTAAACTCGTAAGGTCTTGCTGGACTTTCTGGTATAACTGGTTGACCAGCATACCATTGTGTTCAAAACAATGTACCGTATCACTGCTCTTTGCTGGAGTTTTTAGCAGGGTAGTAAATTAAGATACAGTTTTTGTACACACTGATTACAAATATTAGGGGATATTTAATTCTGGGAGATTTTATTTTGAAGTATCCCCAAATTTTACATTAAGAAACTGCTAATGCCAACTTTTGCATAGTAATACACCAAATATACAAGCCCAAATCTGAAACAACTGATATAATATGAAGAATTCAATAAAAAAAAAACACACACTGTCATTTATATTGACTTTTATTTAATTGCAGACAGTATGAACACAAGATATTTCATGTTTTGCTTGGTCAACAACATTTCTGCACGACAGGTCTACAACACATTCCAAAAACAGTTGGGATGGGGGCAATTTAGTGCTTGTAATGTGGAGTAAAAAAAAAAAAAGAATAATGATGTGATTTCAAACAGGTCATGTCAAAAGGTGGTTTAATTATGATTTGCAATAAATTAATTCTAAACTCTTGTGGAATGCATATCACTAAAAATCAAAGCTGTTTTGAAAGCAAAGAGTATTAGTATACTGTTCGACTCCACTGTATGAGTGTATTTTGTTTTGAGAGATCTTAAGCTCAATAGAGTTTCTCTGTCATTTCAATTCTTTGGAATTACTGTTATCACTGCAACTTCCAGGTTAATCAAGTTTTTTTGTATTCAACTTTATGGAAAGAGGGAAGGGAATACAGTCTCTATAAATGACATGGAACGTGAGCCATTTAAAGGCAGTAAAACTTGTCACTCCTCCCACATCAAGCTGTTGAGCTTGTTGCTCCGCTTGCCATTTAAGCTCTGGACCTTTCTGAGACTTGTCAGACTGTCCCTGGGGACGATGTGGGTAACCATACAAACACTGATAACCCAAAGAGAACAATAAAACAGTGGAATATTGTTCTGTTCTGTTTTTTTCAGCTGGATTGACCAGAGGGTTTCCAACATCAGCTGAAAGAGGTAAGAATGAATATTTAAGGTATCAAACACACTGCTTACAAAAATTAGGGAATATTTCATTATAATTTCATCCTAATTTTGTGAACAGTGTATAATGCACATTAGATGGGGACTTAGTAGAAAGGATCTTTTTTATACTGTAATTTTCTTGATTGTCCATAAAAACGTTTACTTTCTAGCTGAAAAAGTCTGATCTATCTGCAATAGATTTTTTTGTGGGAGTATACAGGTACCCACTGAAACAGTATGCACAGTTTCAGCCAAATTAGTTTCGATGCTTCCTACACGAAGAGAGAAAAGAAAAAACAATTATGCAAGCTAGGTGGGGCAGTCAGGTAATCCCTGTTACCCAGTAGTGTGGACAGGTGGTATGCTAATACTGACAATATGAGTAAGACACAGGGAGTGTTATTGTATGCTTCATGTTTACCTAACGGCTGAGTCATTTCACATATCTGTAATGAGTGGTCAAAAACAGTTATGTCATGACTTGATCGTAAGAGCCTAGAAAAGTTTTATTGGAGTGACACAGGAAAATGTTGCTGGACTTTATGTTTAGTTTTGACACAGGATTCAGGTTGTGATTTGACCTGACATAAGCATTTGGTTTTGCTATAAATATTTCCTACCCTTATAGTTTCTTGTTTTTCTCTGCTTTTTTTACAGCACTGCTCCTCCCCAGGGACACTTTTTGCCAGTTTATGTTCCTTTGCAAAGCAAGAGCATGTCAAGTGGAATTTTAGGGTGTCTGAGCACTCTCACGGTCAGCATTAAGCAGTTAGCTGGCCTGCCCCGTCTTTCGCCCTCCCTTCCCTCCTTGCCATCCCCTCAGGCCACTGTAGGGGTCTCCAACGTACCTGTCCTGTTTCATGAGCCCTACATTTTTTCGGGCTACCGTCCAGTTGGTCAGCCATGGCACTGCTATGCACTAAGCCTGTTTCAGAGCCACAATGAGCTGCTAAATGTGTGGACACACTTACTGATTGTACCAGTCGTGCTGCTACGTTTCTGGTTATTTGCTGCTTCGAACAGCCTGGAGTTTGATGTGTCATGCCTGCCCCTATGCCTGTACATCCTCTCAGTTCTGACCTACCTCAGCTGCAGTTCGTTAGCCCACCTGTTTCAGTCACGTTCAGAGCTCTCGCACTACTCTTTCTTTTTCCTGGATTACGTTGGCGTGGCTGTCTACCAATACGGATCAGCGATGGCCCATTATTGCTACTGTGCCGAGGACGAGTGGAGGCAAAGTATGGTCCATACCCTGTTCCTACCTGGTGCTGTTCTGTTGGCATGGTTGTCTTGTGCAAGCTGCTGCTTTTCCAAGCTGCATTACCGCCGACCTTACCCACTAAGCAGGAAGCTCTTTCAGATGGTGCCCACGAGCCTGGCGTATCTACTGGACATCAGTCCTGTGGCTCACCGACTAATCATGAAACCCTTCTATGAGCCAGTGCTGGTGCTTCATGTGCTTCAAGTGGCATTCTTCCTGAATGCTGCCTTCTTCTTCTCATGCCCATTTCCAGAGTGTTTTTTCCCAGGAAAATGTGATATCGTGGGTCATGGGCACCAGATTTTCCACTTCTTCCTGGTAATGTGCACCATGTGCCAGATGGAAGCTGTCTTTAAGGACTTCTTGGTACAAAGGACATCACTGATTCAGCTACACGGGGACAAGAGCATCTGGCTGGCTGGAGGTTCTTTTTTCATACTGGTACTGTGCTGTATGTTGACAGCAGATCACATGAGGAAGCGTGTCCAAAAGCAGCTACAAGAAGAAAGAAGGAAAGGAGAATGAGAGCAATTTGATGCTGTAGTTCATCTTCAGACAAAGAGATCCACACAACAACAAAATCTGTGTTTTCAGTGCATTAACACACAGACTCACACTGTAGTCTTTATACAAATGACTTTTTGGAAGTATTAACAGCAGTGTGGACTATAATCAACCAGGACGGCAGCTTGACATATATTGCATATATGCCATATTTTGAAACAGGTGGTTTAATTGTATATTTTGTTAATTCAGTACAAGTATGCCCCATTTAATGACCACATTACTTTCTGTGAAACTGGTTGTTGACCAAAATGGACATTTGTAATGGTCATGTGTTTTTATGCTTCTGTAATGTAAATACCATATATAAGAAAACTGCAGTCAAATGATTTCTAAATGATTTAGGATTTTGCTGTTGAAAACACAAGTGGCACGCTACCACCTGCTCAGCAACCAAAGCTTAAACTATAAACTATTATACATGATCACTCTCTCCAGACATAAGAACATATTAACAATTACAAACAATACAGAACCAAAATATAAATCTGCATGATGGAATATAAACATAAATAAACATACAGTTCTTATGCTGCATACAACCACAGAAACTAGTAACTGTCTAGTTAACGCAAAGTAAATCAATATCGACGAAAAGAAATAACAAATAATTTAAAAAACTTAAAATATTAGTCTGACCAACTGTTTATGGCTGCAGTGTTTGGAGTTAAAAGATTCAGAGATATAAATGTTATTAAATAATTGTTATTTTTATCTATTAAAAAGACCTTGGTCCTTAAAGAAAACAGACGTTGTTCAGATGGTTGTTAAATGGATCTTACCTGTATTTTGTTTTGTTTAAAGAAGAATATACTTTAGACCCAGTCCCCAGCCTGAGAAGCACTGAGTCGCAGAAACCGGGCGCGGCAGAACAAAAGGTCAATCCGGCGACCAAAATCTTCTGCCCTGAAACTTTACAGAGAAACTTTACAGAGTGCAGCTGCACAACCAAAATGAAATTCTATAACCGAAAACAAAACAGCATAACTTACAGATCTCTCTTGTCCAGTAAATATGAAAAACAAAACAACAATCCTCCAGGACTTACAGGTGCTACATATTAAGTACAGCACAATACTAATACAAAAAAAACGAACAGTGCATAAAACTTGAACTGTGTAGGACAGAAACATACAAAAAATGACTTGTGCTGACAGGAAGATGTTCTCTACCAACAAAGCAACTCTTGGGTTTATGAGTCTCAGTGCTTCTTGGGGTGGGAGCTGGGTCTGCACTTGACCAGACCACAAGTTGTAAAACATGACAATAAAAATTTGTGATCCAATAGGGGACACAACCCCATACTTATGAAAATACTTGAATACAGAATCATGACAGAATATTGGTTACGTATCTGTAAGGACCAACGTCAAACATCCTTGGCAAGTTTACATAGTAGAACAGAATGGTCTCATGAAGACGTCGGCTTGTGTAGCTGTGCAGATTACTGTGACCAGCATTCCAAGCATTATGTGTTTGTGAGTCTGTCAGACTGACCTATTTACCTCCACAAAGCTTTTAGACAAAAGCAACAAATGAATAAAGCTGGACTGGGTTTTACAGCTCAGGGAGGGATCATGGAACAGAGGGTTTTAAATATCGGGTACTCATAGAGACTGGTTTTGGGTCTGTTGGATGTTTTTCTTCCAACAACAGCAGTAGTCAATCAGGATTGCTTTATAAACCATGTCTTACTCTGAGTATAGCTGTTAGTGAATGCACAAAAATGATTGTGTGTTTTAATTGCTTTTTTTTCAATTGTATAGTTTATCAAGTACTGTATTTAAAAAAATCGTTATTACCTCATTCAAGGCGTAAAGGAAGACAGCTTTGTTTGCTGAGTATTCATTCTTGTGTATTTGCTGTTGATTACAGTGTCCTCTTGGGTACATACAGGTTGTTTTACATGTACCACAGAGTTAACTATGAAATAGCATTTTGGTCTAACTAAACTCAGAAAGATGTACACAGTGAATGTTAGCTGGAATGTTTAACTGTTTAATTATTAAACTGGAAAATACTACACTGGCACGTCTTGCTGTTTATTGGGGACGCAATAATGATCTGCATTTATTGGACATTATATTATCTAGACCTGTCAGAAACAAATCTAGACAGGGTGCCAGTCCATCATAGGGCACATACACTCACACACTAGGGCCAGTTTTGGCAGAATAATTTAATCAAAAGCATGTCATTGGAAGGAAACCAGAGCACCCAGAGTAAACCCATACAGACACAGCGAGGACAAGCAGACTCCATGCAGAGAAGACGCAGACCCCTCCACCTGAGATTGAATCCAGGACCTTCTCGCTGTGAAGTGAAAACGCTACTCACCGAGCCACCATATCACCTTTTACTTGGACTCAACTATTAAAAGTACTTAAATTAATATTAACCATATGCATATACAAATTTTAACAAGGCATAGGCATAGTTTTTACAGTCTGAAAGGCGTAAAATGATGTAATTTATTTGTAATTTATGATGTAATGCATTTTCTTTTGACTGTTAGATTTGGCTGAAATGATTCTTATTTTTTTAACTGTTAATGTTAAAGGAGGAAAGCGGATTGCTTTTTCACGCTTAGGTATGTGCTGGATGCCCTTCCTTTCTCCAATCACAGACCACTGCTGCAGTGTTGCTAGTGTCCCTTTAGCAAGTTTATTAAAATAGAACTAACCATAGCTACATCCCACAGAAAAGAATCACTAATCGCTAATCGCTAATCGCCAAAACTAAGCAAGACTAACAGCTCTCTCTCCACGTCTCCAACATGGTGTGTTGTATGTAATCCTGGAGAATTTGAATGACAAGTGCAGGAACTGCGAATGTGTGCTGCATTGGTGCATTTTTGTTGACCTTGTGGCAGTTCCTGACTTGGGCAGTTGCGGGTGGCTGCAGGTCCGAGACCCAATTAGTTCTGCACTGACAGGAGAAAGATACCTAGTTGGACCCAGGTTCGAGACAGGTAGTTCAGGTCAGACATGGCTCCTAGACCTGGTCTGAGATGTGAGGCTTGTGTTACATATCAGCATATGTCGCTGATCGCTAGGTGGCGATTTGTGGATTCTTTTTCTCATTCGCTTCTCACGTTCTTTGGTCCGATTAAGCTGCATTTTGGTCCCAATAAGCGAATAACATAATACGATTTGTTTCGGTACTTTAGGATTTGACCCGAATAAGCGGCTGGTCCCATTAACTATTTGAGTACTCACAGCGCCAGTTACAAAGTGCATCAAGCTTTGGGGAAGGAGATTAGGTGGAAAGCACAAGTTTGCTCAAAATGTTAGCCCACAATACTGATATTGTTCCAAACACCTGACCAAGAACTGTGACTGTGAAACTTATTGTGAAGTTCATGTAGTCTATTTACCTTGAGTAGTGACTGACATGGATTTGGGAAAATAAAATGATTTTTTTCTTTCCTGATTATCGTTTCAAACATATAATGACTTAAATAGTAGTCTGTAATATGATCCACTAGAGGGCAGTAATATTGCATTATAAAGAAGCACACTTACTATGTAGTGATAAAGCAATAGCAATATTCCTTAAACACAGTATATAGACAAAGGTTTGTGGACACGCCAAAACATAAATCCAACACTTAAAAATGAGTGTATAGACCTTCCACCCCAAGGACAAAAATGCTGTGAAATCTTACAGTAGAACCATGAGGTGGCCAAATTACCCTAAAAAAAAAGTAGAACTGTGAATTAATTTATGTTCAGGTCATGGTCAACCAAGTTTACAGTTGGTTGGAACTGTCAAACTGTGAACATTCACATTAAAACTGTCAATCAATTTACAGTTTTACTATGAAATCTCACAGTACGTTTTTCCGAAGACATCATTGCTAGAACTGCTTTTGTTCTTATAAGAGGCCTTTTCACTAGTTTTGGAACATGACTATGAGGTCAGTTTATGATGTTAGACAATAAGCCTTGGCTCACTTTTGACATTCCAGTGCATTTTCGAGGTCTCTGAAGTTTGACGAGTTGTAATCAAGGTTTTGTGCAAGCCAGCCAAGCTCTCAACCAAAGTCGGCAAACCAATCCTCGGTGAACATTGTTTAACTGAGTTGTTGGAAATGTAAACCTAGAAGTGTGTATTATTAAGAGTCACTGGGTTATTCTGTACAACCCACTCTACGGTTTGTCCATGTAGAATCTAAAAATGTATGCTTCATTTTATGAATGTTTTACAAGTGAGTGTTGCTTTAGCAGAGCTCAATAATTACAAGGGGGACCAAAAACATGTGTCTTCATGGTGTAGCATGCATGACCCAAGTTGACAATGTAGTGGCAAACATTGTTCCATCTACCTGTCTTGAACATTGAATTGACAAACAAAAAGCGATTGAGATCTTGAAGGATTACGTAACAAACATAGGAGTGGTATGTTATAGGTCTGATCTTACAAGGTAAAACAAATATGCAGCAGAAACATCAACTGATATGACACAGAGGACAGACACAGGTGCAATAATCCTTATGTCACAGAAACCCCAGGTAAGACAAATTTCAGCTAAATTCTACATAACAGTTGTATTCTGCATAACAGTAATATTTAGACCTTATAAAATAAATTTGGGCCATACTCCAAAACTAAACTAAGGCATGTTAAATATGTAAGATATGTTCTGTGATTTATCTCTTTCAGTAGGACAGACTGAGAGTAACCAAATCACTACATTATTTGTCCTGAATGATATTAAGAAAACATATACGCGTGTTTTAATGACAATAATCACTACACAGTTGTATGTATACTGTATATCATTCAGACAAAACTGACAGACAGACTGAATAGTATTACCAGTGTGCTGCTCTGGGGAATTTTCTGCTGAAAAACATTGGATCCTGTCATTCATGCGGATGTAATTTTTTTGTGGTGTCCCTAATGACACATGACAAAAATGACGAGTTTAAGGTGTTTGAATTGGCATCAAAATTTCACAGACATTAATGTGATCGGGCCTCTATGGGAAGTGCTGGACTAACAAGTCAAGGACAAAACAAGGACCTGCTGCTTACGTCTTGCTGTGAGATAGCACACAGACACAGATGTGTTTAAATAGAGCATATATTGTGGCTGTAATTCTATAGTATTCTATATTATATTCTATAATTTTAACTGGTTG
This sequence comes from Parotocinclus maculicauda, assembly GCA_034780255.1. Lineage (NCBI taxonomy): Eukaryota > Metazoa > Chordata > Actinopteri > Siluriformes > Loricariidae > Parotocinclus > Parotocinclus maculicauda. Next base: position 1,127 of record JAUZSU010044157.1, on the reverse strand, counting down.
TAGAAGGGGAAAAGGATCAGAAAGCAACTATGCAAAATGACGTGCAGATAAAGCACCTCATCTTAGTTGGGTAGACGGGACATTGCATTTGAGTAGGTGGTGTTTACATTGACAGTAGCATGTTTACATTGACAGTAGCTTACTTACCAATTCTTCTTATCCAGAGAGACATAACTATTTAGCTAAGCAGTTGGTTAAGGTCCCTCAAGATCCCAGCAGTGGTAGCTTAGCAAATATGAAATTAGAACACACAACCTTAGTAGTCCAGAGCCTTAATCAGTGAGATGCCTCTGTCCTCTTGGTATTAACCTGGCATCCACTAAACCAGATTTATCTGCCACACGATAACGCTTGATTTATTACTCATTAGGTCCAATGTTTTACAATAAGCCCAATTTCCTGTACTGACATGTCTAGAGGTATTTTTGGTGCTCAATACTGACAGGCCAGTAAAACATGAAAAAAGTTGGGTCAGGGGTAATTTACGGCTATTAATGAGGTAAAAAGCGAAACAATGATGAGGTTTCAAACAGATTATTTGTACAAAAATGGTATATACAAAGGCTGAGACTTTGTGAAGGAAAGGTGAGCATAGGATATGTTCTGAAACAAACATTTAAAGGGATTTAGATTCTACAGTGCATAATATCACACTGCATTTACTTAATGAGCATTTTCTATACAGTCCCAGGATGGTGCAGTAGCTCAGTGGGTAGCACTATTTCCTCACAACAACGTGTGAGTTTGCATGTCCTTTCCGTGTTTGTGTAGGTTTACCCTGGGTAATTTGGTGTTCTCCCACAGTCCAAAAACATTTACATTTACATGTACATTTACAGTATTTAGCAGACACCCTTACAAAAGTGCTTTAAGACATCAGTAACATAATCCATTCTTAATAATCAGGAATCTAAACAGGAATACACTTCTGAAACTGTGGTTGTGTTTTTTTTGTTTTGTTTTTTATTAAGGGAAAGAAAGACAAGGGTGGGGGGTTTAGTTGAGGTAGGTGCGGAATAAATGGGTCTTCAAATGGCATTTAAAGATAGTCAGAGACTCAGCTGTTCGAACATTAAGGGGAAGTTCATTCCACCACTTAGGAGCCAAAACAGAGAAGAGTCTAGATG
>JAUZSU010044146.1:0-10017 GCA_034780255.1 Parotocinclus maculicauda | reverse complement strand
ACAGTATTATTACTTCGCATGCTGAGTACCTATACATTGTGTTGTAGATCGTTTCCAAAAACTTGGTTGCAAATTTACTTTACAATGAACAAAGTTGCTAAGTAACAGTAGTTCTTGTTTATACGTTCGCTATACGCTTGTTTTTTAATCGTTGGGCAAAATCCTTAACGCAGAGCTTATTTTATAATAAAAGTATTGATTATCTTGTGTAATTTATCGAATAACTTATGACATTTAAAACCTTTTGCAAATGTTTTACACTGTATATATCTCAATGCTTACATAATTACAGAACGTTTTATACTTTAAATCTTATATTATTAATTTAATTTAGGAGCCATATCACTATTACTGTGTGTGTGTGTGTGTGTGTGTGTACCTGCAGCACAGGGATGACTGGATAAAGTGCCTCATTAAATCTTCCCCAGCTTGAAGCTGTCATCATCAATCGGCCCTTTAGCAGGTACAGCAGCAGATCCTTGGCAGGCAGACTCACCTTTTAGATCAGACATAAACAAGCTGAGGGTTCATGATGCTGCGCTTACAGGCCATTTAATCCAAACAACACGCGCTCTGATGGGCCGTTTCACAAAGTCACACGGTACATCAATCCTGCCCTCAGGTGAAGCGAGAGAGAGAGAGAGAGAGAAAGGCTTTATTATGGGTTTATAAACTGCTTACAAACACCTTCATTAATTTATCAGGACGTCCAGATGAACGTCCAGCCTCAGGACCGTCGCCACTTCCACTGGGACCTCCATCAGAACGTCAAAAATAAAAGTCCCCAGAATGTACGACTTAAATCAGAACGGCCGCACACGTCGCGGAACGTCCCCAAAAACGTCCATTCAGACGGCTGACCAAAACGAATTCTTTATGTACAGCTCACAAAACTGAAGGGGTGTTTTTATTATGTTTTGAGTGTTTTTATACTATGATTAGAAATGGATTAATTATTTTATTCTTATACATATATATAAAATATCTAGGCTGTTAGTAGGTCGGGTTTCCTTTTAAGTCTTAAGATAAGATAGCCTTTTTATTATCCCACAGGGGGGAAATTGTAGTGTCTTCATTTCGGGTGTCTTCATAACATTTACGGGAGTTTTCCCTTGCCACTGCCGTGCAACTAGTCCTGCTCCATTAAGAATTTAAAATATTGAAATATTGTAAAGATGCTTTCACTGTAGAAAGTAAAGGTAAGGAAAAAAATGTTGCTTGACTTGAACATCTGGCCTCATATTCAACCAGAAATGCCAACCAGAGCCATCCACCGGGACCGCCAACCAGGGCCATCAACCGAGACCGCCAACCAGGGCCATCAACCGAGACCGCCAACCAGAACCTCCAACCAGTACCATCAGGCGAAACCTCCAACCAGGGCCATCAACCGGAACCTCCAACCGGTACCATCAAGTGGAACTTCCAACCAGGGTCATCAACAAGAACCTCCAACCAGTACCATCAAGCGGAACCTCCAACTAGAATCATCAACCAGAACAACAGTCACAGCCTTTAACTGAGATCTAATACAAAACTAAATATGAATTCCCTGAATATCTAACACAACGTTCCCCTGGACACCCAGCAAAACGTCTAGCAGAAGCTCCACACTGACCCTCATCAAAACCTCCACCAAAACATCAGACAGAACCCGAACCTCAGAGAGAAGCCCCATGATCACCTCTTTCTCTTGATCCTGAAGTCCGAATGCACAGATTTCATACAGGACCGGAGGGTGGAGGAGGAAATGTATGCCTTTGCAGATGGAGGAAGCTGGTTTGGAGACGTTCTGAATGCCCAAACACTCCTTAAAAGGGAGAGAATTCGTTAACACAGGTAAAAGATCAAGACGAAACGAGACGATGGTAAAACTGCAGACGTATTTGGTCTTAAAATGTAATTTTATGAACCTTAAGCACGTTCAGAGTTTGGGTGTAGGTCTCGATCTTTACTGGGAGCAGAGGGTGAGACAGAAGCTTCAGGAAGATCTTCTGACTCTCTTTCTGCAGCAGTGGACTGGCCTGAGCCGACTTTCCTCTACAAATAAATCAAACACCAATATCCACGTGCACTTATTACTATGATGACTTTATAACCGGCCTATAATAACAGATCTTACAGGAAGGAGCAGGTGGAGATGAAATGCTTGATGAGCGGGAGGTGCTGATGGAAGGGAAACCCATCAATGGCTTGTCCAGCGAGTTCCAGCAGCTCCAGCCAGTTCTTCTCTCCCTGCAGGAACAGGTTTCAGAGTTCAGGTTCTGGTTCTCGTTCTGCCCCCGAGCACGTACTCGGTCTGAACCAGGAGCGTTACCTCGGCCTGGACCTCCTTCAGGAAGGAGCACGTAGCTTCCATGGCGTCAGCGGCTTGGCTGAGTCTGCCGTACAAAGCGTGGTTTCGGGAGTCGGCCTGTTCTAGGTACGCCACCGCGGAGTCGTGAACGCCGGGAAACGCGAGGCTGAGGGGAACATCCAGGGCGAGACGGAAAAGGGCGGCGGCCGCGCTGTTAGGGAGGTTCGTACCCGCCTGTGTGGATTTAAATACAAGAAAACACTGGTTGTTCTTTAAGGTCGCTATAATACACTCTAAATTATTTAAAATTAATTCAAGTTCACGCCAGCGGGTCCCTAACTGGAATTTCGGTGCCTCTCTTATTTTTTCACGCTCCCCCACTCTGACACATACGCACATTTTGCTTCCGAACGAAAATGGTATTTATGTTAAACACTAATTTGTACAAAACCGCAACTCCGATGTAGAAAACTAATTAAGAAATCTGATAGCGAGAGCATAATTTTACCCCAGTAGTCTAATTACTCATAGCATGTATACCAGTTTAGTCAACACAGTTGCCAGGTCCGTGTATTTTAAAGAATTTGCTTTATTTTGCCTCTTTCCGTTGACATTAGCATTTTTCTTGTGGATCTGGCAACCCGGGAATTAAACACAAAAGGGAGTTTCAGATAGGAAACGGCTTTTGCGAAGATCAACGGCGATCTTTGAGTATTTTATATTAATATTTGAAGTTTCCGTCACATATTTATGAGATTACTGGCTGGTTGCAAAGTAGAAATACGATTATTACCTGTATCATACCGAGCAAAGCTAGAGGTTAGAAAAAAAAATAAATCAGATTTTCTGCCGTTACCACCTTATTAAGTGCCCCCTTGGATTAGGGAAGGCACCTTTTGCCGCATAATTATGGATGGATCTGGTCTTGGCTGTTTGCATTCCGGGACGCGAGCTAGTTATTTGTCATGCCTACATATTTTCGGTCGCATCCACACTTGTGTTATTAACGAATCTAAATGTTGAATCCATCTCGCACCTTCTCCACAGGTAGCAGGGTCTGCAGGAGGCGCATGGTGAGAACTGCAGCACCTGTAAATGCCATGCGATGGTGAATCAGCGCCGGCTCGGGCTGCTCGGAGGACGTCATGTCACCGTGATGGCACACGATGTCTCCCAGCTTCTCCATACTCACCTGCAGCTTCTCTCTCTGTGTAGGGGGGGGACAAAAATCTCAGCTTCTCAGATGCACCAGCAGGGGGCAGCAGCACATTTCAGAGGGAGTTCTGGATGAGAGACCGTTATTTACAGGAGCGTTTTAAATATAGATGAAGAGGGTCGTGCCTGGCAGAAAAATCCATTCAGCAGGATTCTGAGCGTACGGGAGGGAAGGACGGGAAACGAAACAAGGAGGGGAAAAAAAACGTGCGTATGCAAGCTGCTGGTTTAACAGCACGGCTTTTAATGATAAAAAACAAAAACAGATCATTTTAACTTTTCACTCCTACGCCAGGCTGCTTAATTTATTAACAGAAACATGTTTACAGAACCCCGGTCCGTCATTAGGGGTCAGTAGAGGTCTGTTAGTACCTGAACGGCACGAGTACTGAAATAAGCTTATCAAATATGTTTTATGTTCGTTTGTGTGCCGTTATAAAACACAGCAAGCTTGCAAATGTCTGTACCGACGCCCACGGTGCTCTAAACCACGTGATGAGGTGCAAAAAAGCGTCCCAGATTTCCCCACTCGCTCCTCTTTGGTTCTTCTAACATTAGCGATGTCTTATCCGTATTTTAAATGTCTTAAAATAAATAAATAAAATCTATACCGTTTTAAGATTTCTCAGCCGTAGCAACCGCACTGAGTGCGTGTGTGGGAGATAAGTGTGGATTTGCGGTGCATTATGGGTAATGTAGTGCACTTGTCAGAATTTCACTGCAAAATAAGAAAATATCTGGCAACCTAAATATTGCAACAGGGAAAGAGCTTGACTGAATGCATTTTGGTTACTATAATTATTTTAAATATTATTATATGTATCAGTTTAAGCTTCAACAGGTTGCCAGTTGTTTTAATACAGCAGCTTTTTTCTTAAAATTAAAAAACAAAAACACTTGCCATTTCGTTAGCGGTGCTGCTGTGCTCGTCCCAGAGCTCGTGCGGGGTCACGACGACCCGCAGCAGAGTGACGATGTCCGACAGCAGCTCCAGAACCTTCTGGAAAATCTTGAGCGACCCTGAGAGCCACACGGGCATACGCAAGAGAGCAGCATGAGAAGATGATCAGAGCTGGGGGCACGCTCCTGAGGAGGGACATGGAAACATCTGGAGGTGCTTACTGAGAGAGAGAGAGAGAGGACCCTCACCTGCCCTGAGGAGAGGAAGAGCGTGCTGTAGAGTCTCCACGCCGAATATGACCACGTCCCACTGCTGCTCCCTCAGCTCTTGTGGTTCCTCGGCCTCGTGCTCCAGGTTGGGCCCTGGGGGAAACTGGCTCTGAGAGCTGGAGCTGCTGCTGCTGCTGCTACACAGAACCAGACAGAAGATCTGATGCTACACACACGGATAGATATTATAGAACGACATCATCAATTCTAACAAAGAGCCAACAGCTTCTTAATCCAGAATAAATGTGAGCGATAGGATTGATAAGGAATCAGCAGAACCCTTGTACTATTCAACCAGTCCATGACCTGCGCTAAAAACGCTGACATGGCAACGCAATGCATGTTTAACAACCGCCACGCCACTGTTCGCAACCATTTCCGGCACACAGTGGGCGGAGACTTTGAATTTGTTTACTCGGCAGCACAGTGCAGGTCTGATTTTTTAAAGACTCAAGAAAAAGAGCTGTAAAAAGTTGTAGAAAAAACACAACAGCAAGAGATGAAGCCGAGATGAAAGGACTTTCTAAATATCGATTCTCTGGGAAAATTTTAGTATTCACCGAGAATAAAAAGAAAATGATTAAAAGATTATAAGAGTAATGTAAACGATGTAAATGAGATCAGCGATAAAGACCTGATGCAGCATAATGTTCTTCAGTTCTCATTTCTGTATTAAAGTCAGGCTGACCAATCAGAACTCTGTTGCCAGGCAGAACAGCTCATCCTGTTAGTAGAAGAAGAGCTTCAATGTCTGAGTATGAAAATGTAGAGATTAGGCCAGACTTTTTTAAGTGCTTGTTCCTCGGATGTTTCTACTTAAAAATCTACTGAGGAAGGAGAAAAAATAAAATAAAAATAAATCTTTATTTTTCAGCACTTTTCAATTTCTCAAGGACTATGTGGAATCAATACAAGGAAGGAGGAAGAAATAAAAATACATTTTTATTTAAAAATAAAATGGATTTAACCTACCATTAAATTAAAGTGAATCTGGAAAAAAAATAAAATGAACAGAAGAAAATGGTTGGCTCTAAGCTAAAAAAAAATTTTTTTTGTATTCTTCAAATATGATCGTCGGCTGATCCGCGAAACAAGCAATAAAAAAAGTCTGACGTCCTGTTCATATTTTGTAAATGAAGTTTATCGAATCGACCAAGCTCGCCTCTCTGTTTAACGTTTGAGGTAAGATGTCATACTCTGTAATGCAGACACGTTTATGTTCCAGACACCTGGAGTCAGTTTTATAACATAATCCATTTCGATGGGTGACATAAGCGAGCATGTACCAGACTGCACCTTCACTTTTATTTCATGCCTGTGTGGAGTTTGGCATGTTCATCCAGAATCTGCAGTACTTTCCTTCCACGTCTTAAAACATGCCAGTAGGATATTTTCACAAGTGAGCTGGCCTTGGACTGGTACAGATTTCAGGGTGTATGATTATCACGGTGACATGTCTGATGGGTCAGGCACTGGTGCAGCCCTTGATTTGTGCTAAAATATTACAAGGATGTGTAGTAAAGATATCTCAGTATTTTCTGAAAATGTATTAATAGTCATAATTAGACTTTGGCAGTTTATATATTGGGTCTAAAGTATTCAGAAATTGTTTAAACCCATCTCTCTTAACTGTTAAATCTTGCCATTGGTTGCTTTCCTTGTCGTAAGGTCCTTCTTTTTGCAGCTGGATTCATCCAGGTTTGCTGAGTGTGATTTTGTGCTGGTACCTTGCCTGGTGTAAGCCTGTATCTTATCTAATCTTCATATTATGCACGGTAACTTTGCATATGGTAAAATAAGATGCCTGATGCAGTTTTTAAAGCCAAGCTTTCTCCAGTAATTTAGCTGTGAGGCTGGTTGTGCCTGTATTTTGTCTCCAAGAGCTGTTTGTTCCCTCCTTTTGAACCTCAGTCGTACGTTTTTAGGTCGAACACCACCTTGATTTGTGGCGCTGATCTATCCTAGTCTGTATGGCACATGTGCAGTAGCCTGTCCTACCTGACTACATGATGCAGCGAATACATGAACTGTTTGACTGTCAACTCACACCTTTAAAACAACAATTAAAATATTGCCGTACATGATACCTATCACACACCATGACTAAGCGTCGTGCTTTCCTCCAGCTTACCTGGGAACTCACTGGGCGCAGGCAGAGGTCCACCTCGAACAGAAATGCAGTCAGTTCATCGCACCACCTGACCTTCACGTTGCCGGTCCTGCCGTTTCAGCAGCTCACTCTTACTACTGAGCCACTGGAGCTGCAAATATTAAAAGACTGCAGTTCTTCATTAGGTTAAAGTGCTATCCAGAGGATATGATAATATGCTCCAAGTTTGCTCTTTATATTTCCTGAGTTTCCCTGTAGGCAACACCACCAGCAAGAAGGATGTGTGTGCTGCTCTGTCTGTGTGTAGGAGGAGTGGGCGTGTGGTGCTTCTTTCACGGTCAGAAGGTATCAGTCAGTGTGAGACGGGCTGAGGTCAGATGGAGGCGTGCGTCTGAGGTGTGAAGAGTGTGCGTGACTAGGATATGTGCGCTTGTGTGTTACAGGTTTTGTACGTACATTTATTATGACTCGCAGTCTCTGTGTGTGTGTGTAAGAGTGTATGAGCAAGTATGACAGCTGTGAAAGGTGCTCTGACAGATTGTGGCGTTTCAGCCAGTCCTGTCACCGTTAACTCTGGGGGTTCAAACCCTCGGCTGTACGCGCTCCCACACACGCGTGTGCACGCCACATCTAATTAACTCGGAATGACACAGCACGAAACAAGCTATTTTTTACCACGTCCACCTCTGTGCTTCACACAACACAACACAGACGCAGCAGTCATAACCAAGGTGACTAGAGAGGGAAACGGAGGCCTGGCACAGAAGGTGGAGGGGTGGAGAAGCAGTCATCCCGGAGAGAATCACTTTAGCTAATGTCAGAGACGTACCTATTCAAGTAGGCTCTATTAAGCTAAACTGCACATTCACCCTCATATTGGCAGAAAGGCCTTGAAATATGCTGTGTAGGCTGCAGGTGTTCCTGCTGTACCGGCCTCAAAATCAATGGAACAAATTCAAATTACATTTGGATTGATGCAAATATTGATACAAAGACACTCAGGTTTTCTTTTTCGCTGCAGCACGGCTTTTTTGCTCTACCTGTATACTGTGCAATAAAATGGCCTTCCAGCAGAAACTGTTCATAAAACGAGATTTTATTGTTTAGTGTGCAATAAGTGTCATTTGTTTAAATTTACATTTATTACTTTGGCACATATTTTTATACAAAGTGACTGAAGGTGCAGTGGTTACGGTACTGGATTATTGACTAGAAGGGCAGGGTTCAACAATAACGATTTCCTGAATGCCAGGGCAAGTAAAATGCGACAGCAGCATGAAAAATAATTTCAAACAGTTCACGTGACGGTCTTAACAATTTGCCCGTCCAGTCAAAACATAACTATGTTATCTGTCGACAAAGTGAAGTGAGCACAAAAACATCAGCAAAGCATGACGTGTACAAAGCAAACAGCTTTATTCCCTCATGGAAAATTCCGTATTTATGGATCTATTTGCAAGGAAAATCCTAACAGGGCAGAACAGAAGTGGTTCTTTTTGTTACAGTATGTGGTAGGACCCAAGTATGCGGGACCGAGGAATCACATGGCGTATAATAATCATGGGGAAATAATATATAACCAAACTAAAATGGGTGAAAAAGAAGCGTAAGGCGCTCTAACGCATGAAAACTAAAAAGGTCAAAAGGCATGCTGTTGAGTTGCATCCCAAAGGGAGCAATGCGCAACAAACCGCGGTGACCGCCAGGGGGCTGCCCTTTACGGCAGGATATGGGGTTTGGCGCCGATAACGACCCTATAGCGGCACATGGCGGCCAGGAGGCGACCCCTCCGGCCGCGAACCCAGGATGCGAGCTTCACGAGCCGCGGGTCCGGGGTTCAGCCCCTACCAGCCGCGACTCCCGGACGCCATCAGCTGCCAGGGAATGAAACGCTGAAGTCCATATGGTACTGTGGGCAAACGTGCCTAAAGCACGATGAGATGCCGAGGCATGGGGGGACATGGGGGGGAGAGCCGGAGCTCGCACGCACCTGTAGCGCGAGAAAGGGCGCCAATTTGGGATGCTCCCCAAATCAAGGTGGCCAGAGGCGTTTCCGGAGTACCAGAGGGCGAGGCAAATAGAGGCACGCAGCCGGCTGAAGTGAGGCTTGATAAGAGCTGGGCTGGGACGGAACGGTGAAACCTGGATCTCTCCCTAAAAAGACTAAATACCTCCGAGGTTTCCCTCGTACACATCCTGCAGCTCTAAACGCCCCCGGATGTTACCAACTGAAGGCTAAGATGGAACGAACCTGCAGCGTATTGAGGCGTTTGCGCACCGGTGGTCGGTGGTCGGAGTTCAATGACCTGGCAGAGAACAACACTAAAACTCCCCCTAAAATAGGGGAAGAAGCAGGTGTTCGCCATCAGGTTATAAATTCAGCGCTAAATATAAACCGCCTCAACGATCGCTCTGTAAAGACAATCAGCGAGGCAGCTTTCCGGGGAAAAGGTAGGACCCCTAACACTTTTTTGTCAGAAATACTAGTTTGAAAAGAGTCACAGGACTGTCATGACATAGATCTCTGTAACATTGCATATAAGAGCGAAAAAAGCAGCTGGCGTGTCTGAATGACTGGGCGTGTACGTATGGATGAGCAGTGAAGTGCTTATTTAGAACAAAAACAGAATCAGTTCGATAAAAGACTGGACACTTATAAATATAAACTTAAAAATAAATAACAGTCACAAAAATATTAGCTGACGTTTGTTGAAGTATATGTGAATAGCACATTCAAAGACGTACAAAGATGGGCCTGGGACAGTGAATGTTCTGCTTGCTCGACTGGGAAAGTTGGGAAAAAAATCACGTTGAACTTTGCAATATGTTCAAGTCCACGCTCTGCCACACTTGAGTGGCGCCAGCAGAACCGTTCGATTAACAAATATGAGCACGTATTTACGTAGTGGCAGTTGCAGGATTTAAGTCTATAATCTTATAGTCATTAGTGCATCATCTTTAGTTAGAACTTCCTATTATACTCCTGCAGCACGGTGGTTTGGTGGGTAGCACTGCTGCCTCACAACAAGAAGGTCCCGGGTTCAATCCCAGAGTGGAGCAGCCTGGGTCCTTTCTGTGTGGAGTCTGCATGTCCTCCCTGTGTCTGTGTGGGTTTACTCTGGGTACTCCCACAGTCCAAAGACATGCGCTTAATTGGCGTCTCCAAATTGTCATTGACTTGTGTATGCAAAACACCCCAGCCGTGTAACTGGAAACAGCTGCACGC
>JAUZSU010044135.1:0-10017 GCA_034780255.1 Parotocinclus maculicauda | reverse complement strand
GTCTTAAGTGTGAGATTGATTTTAATGTCCTAAACTGGAATCCCTGATTCGCCAGTTACCAAAAATAAAGGGATCGGTTGGTGCCCCATTTCATTCATAACTAGCTGAAGTATATGACTTCCATAAGTGTGGACATCACGCTACATGACCCAGGGCCCCAATTTCAGGTCTGAGGTAAAGTACACACAAGGAGCAATCCATTTCATGTTCATTTGTGCATGTGAACCTTTAACACACTTGTGAAAATAATTTGTGTCAGATTTCTTATATTTTCTATTTTTGAACTACTGAAGACTGAAGACAAAGCCAAGAATGGACCAGCACCTTCCTACCTGAAGGCTCTAATCAAGCCACACTTTGTATCTCGTACCCTTCGAGACACAAGCCTGGCTCGACTGGACCCACCTCACAGGCTTAAAGGAAAAGATGCATTAAGACTCTTCTCTGTACTGGCACCCAAGTGGTGGAATGAACTTACACTGGATGTCCGAATGGCTGAGTCTCTCGCTATCTTCAAAAAGCGACCTCATCTTTTCACCCAGCACTTGAGCGAATAATGAACATATGCACTTACATGTTTAGTGTGAAGAAAAAAAAAAAAAAAAACCTTGTCTGTCTTTGCTTGTGGATTTTCCTACATCAAAGTCTAAAAGGACTGAGTTGGATTGTGTTGATTGTGTCAGATTTCTTATATTTTCCATTGTTGGACTAGGGAAGATGGTTTTTATTTTTTTCAGATATAATGTCAAAAGCACACAACCTAAAAGGAGGATATGACACAGAAGCACTATGGCAAAAAGTCTTGTCTCTAGGACACTCTACATACTTAAAACCAAAAAGTCCTTATAAAAGCAATAGGTTTCCGGAACCTTTGGTGCCAAAACCTGTAGGGTTTCAAGGACTTAAGGACTTCCCTAAAAAATATTTAGCAATAATAATAGGATACAGCACTACAGGCTTAAACCCTAATAAGAAAAATTTGGAGCAATCTTTATAGGGTTTAGCACTTTATGGTTGAAGCTTAACAAGAAAAAAATCAAGAGTATAGAGTATAACACTACATGCATTATTCCTAATAAGCAAAATTTATGGAATTATAATAGGGTTTATCACTACATATTTAAACTCTCAGAAGAAGAAAAACAAACAGTAGGAAAAAAAATAGCAATCCTATTAAGAAAAATAAATAATTTTTTTGGTAATTGCTCTTTTGAGCATGCCTTTAGCTCATAAAAAAATCACTTAAATAGATGTAATTATTATTTTATCCACTGGGGGCAACTATGAGCACTTTTGAGGTAATACTCAGTTAAAACAGGATCGTCACATACAGTTAATACAATTCAAACAGATTTTTGTGTGTGTGACTGGTGGACAAAACCAAATCAAGGTAAATGAAAATACCAAAATGTAAGACTTAAACTGGACTTAATTCATGGCAGATTGGTTCTTGAACATTTGTTCACTGAAGGAAAAAGTCATATTAGCATATGTGTTTTAGCAGACAATTACTTCAAGCATGAAGGCAAAAATAAATCCAAAGAGAAGAAATTTATGGAATGAAGCAGGGGGTGTTAAAAATGTGGCTAAACACTTTATCACTTTTCAAAATATTTCGAAGAAAATACCATTCAACTCGGAAATTTGACCCACAATATTATTAAGGATTTTTAATGAGGACAGTATTGCGGTGGCCTGGAACAGCAACAGACAGGGTTTAAGAGATGAAGTTAAGGAGTTAAATAGACAGGCTAAATCATGTGAACACCAAATGTTTGATGACACTGCCAGATGCCAGAAGGAAGCTGACAACATGAGTGAGGAGCAGGATGTTGTTTTTGATGACAATTTCAGTGAAAGTATTTCTCTGATAAAGATAATAGGAACAATTATGCAGATGGTGCTAGCCAACTTGACACTGAATATAAGCCTGATAACAGTGAGGCAGAAACAGACAAGACACAGACAGCACACAAGGATGTGCAAAGACAGGGGCGCAAAGTCAGAAGTGTTCCAAGATGGTTTCACATTGCTATCAGCTATAAAAAATGGAAAAAGATAGCTCCTAAAAAACATGAGAAACATCTTCATAAATCATGGACACATGTCTTTTACAATTCTTTCAGGAAAAATATTCCATCATGTACCCTATCTTTTAAATATCAGTGGCTAAAAAAAATTAAAAAAAAGGCAGGCTCCATTTTTCAAAGCATGTGACTTTTGTACTTTTTCCACCCGTAAGGCCAGATACACATTTCTCATCTCACACAAGCCAGAGAAAGATGCAATGGTAAAAGTCCAAGTGAGATGCCAGGGCCGTGTCCTTTATAGAATAGTGGAAATTCATCATAGATGGGCAAGCATGCGCAGGAGGGGTAAAATAGCTAAGGCCTTATCACAAGGCATCAGCAATGCTTATTATAGGAAAAACAGGGAACCCCAAAAGAAGAGCTTGTAGCTGGGAATATTACAAGCTGTTTAAGTCGTGTCATTCTTAAAGCAATCTTTTCTGAGATAAACAAAGGCAACTGAATTCATGACAACGTCATGCTTGATATGATGCTTACCCAGAGCATAATGAAGGAATGTGACCCAGATTATTAAAACTGGCCTGGATACATTCAGCACTTGCAGATAGATCCATTTGCTGTGCATCTGTACACAGAGAATAGTCTGTCAATCCTGGTGGCACATCTTTGAAAAACAAAAAACCTGTCCCTTTATCTAGATGCAACTGGTGGTGTGGTAGCAAAAATTCCACAGCAGGCAAAATGAGTCTTGTACTACAGTTTAACAAGGCCAGGCATGGGACATGACACACCACCACTCCCAGTAACTGAAATGATAACAAATGACCATGATGTCCCAAACATTGCATTTTGGTTACTGAAGTTTGTAACCAACATGGGAAAATGCACAAAAATCCGTGTCCACAAAGTGGAAGTTGACTACAGCTGGGCATTAATTCAGGGCACACTTTTGTCCTTCAATAAGGACAATATCCGTCAATACCTTGAAAAGGCATTTACAAAGTATGATTGCCACAGGAAAACTAAAGGATGTACAGTTTACCATAGTGCACCTTTGTGCTGCTCATGCAATAAAGGCTTTTTCAAACTCTGCTGGCCGAAAGACTAATGACAGGGGCCTGAGAGAGTTTGCAACAATTTGTTTCTCCAGAACACCACAATGTTTGAAGAAGCGAAAGAAATCTTTAAGCATATGTGTATGGCATTTACAACAGAACACAAAACACAAAGGGTAGAAGAAAGTGTAAATGAGCTAAAAAAAAACTCATTACCAAAACTTCAGATGCAGAGCTATCCTTTCACACCTGCAGTGCAGAGAAGGAATTACAGACAAACATAAAAACAATCATTGGTGGATCACCATTTACAGCTGCCTTCATAGCAGTTCTAAATGGCATCAAGGAAGACTCTTCAGTGGCAAAAGATGAACAAGAATTTGAGAAGAACTTGTACTTCTGCCCAGAACTCATTGAAATTCTGTTTGAAACCTACTTAGGAATTTTTCCTTTGTGAAGTGGGCTGCTCCTAGGCAATTTAAAGCCACATAGCTCTCTGGATGTACCACGAACAACTCCTGAAGTAACTCAGGATACCAACTGTCATGTGGAGACTTGGAATAATGAAGCACTCAATTCTTAGACACAAGAAATGAGTCCTGCAGAGTTAATTCGTTTAATGCACTTTTCACTGAAGGTGAAATACATTGAACATGAATTAAAAATGGGCCTGTTCACAACTCTGGTATCGAACCCACTTAGTGCATCCATGACCTCTCTGGACACAGCCAAAGAACAGTGGGCAAAGCGAACTGCACCAATATGCCTAGGGCATCTAAATATTTCTCGACACCACAAAACATACCCCTGCCCAAAGGGGAAAAACGAAAAAAAAAAAAAAAATTAAAAAAGTTTGCCATATCAAGAAAGTGATCAGCACTGAAACTGACAAAATTCATCAAAAGAAACAAATCATAAACAGTGACAAGGTAGGAAACTGAAATTTATAAGTCTCGTTTTGATTTAACAGTACATTGTTATATATATATAGCTCATAATGGCATTTTCATTCCTTTGTAGGGTACAATTTCTACCACACTACCCCCTCTTGAAACTGTGTGTGTGGAACAAAACACTGCTGAGACAGTGTGTACTAAAGAAAAAGTAGGTTTACCCTTAAAAATTGTGTTATTGGTTTTTATATGTACGTATATGGCACTATTTTAGTTCCTTATCCTTTTGGCTATGCAGGTGAAACGGCTCTTTTCTAGTAAAGGTAAATGGTTTCATTGGTAAGCTGCACAGACCACACTGCCACCCATGTAGTTTGTCTTAAGAAAAATTCCAGTTGCTGCAACCACATAAAGACATTTATGGGGAGGTAAATCACGTTTAATCCTGTGGGACAATAAGAGCAAGTGGTAAACAACCACAGTAATAACAAAAGTCAATGCATATTTCTTCACAGATTATAGATTTATACTTTCAGCTGCAGAAGAACAGAAGTCAAGCTGGGAAACTACTATATCATCTAAATCTCTACACAATAATCAGAGGTGAAGAAAAAAACTTCAACCGACAACGCCTTGGAAAAGTAAGGCTTTTACTTGCGGATAAGTTGTACTCGGTGCTTGACTATTACTAATATAATACAAATAAATAAGTATAAATAACTATTAAATCACAATTGTTATGTCTGTCACTTTAAGTGCTGTGTTCCAGGTTCAATCCTGACCTCCAGGCCACAGAATCCAGCATGTCCTGCGATCCACTCCTGGATTTTGGTCTCTTCGCCCACCATATATAAGGAGCTCCAGGAGAAGCAGCGGGGGGGGGGGTGGTGGAGATTTTGCAGCTGTTTGCAGCTGTTTGCGTGTGATTTTTCTGATATATGGATTGTTGTGTTTTACCCTGCTATTCCTCTGACCTTGATTTTGTCTTTTTCCTAATGGCATTGTTAATCGATTGTACATATATATAGTGAATAATTGTAAATATTTGACACTGGTTGTAGGGAGGTGGCTGTCATTTTTTGTTGGGTTTTTGGGATTTTGTATTTGTTTATGTTAGTGAGGGAGTGAGGGAAATTTTGTGTATTTTTTTTTGTTTCTTTATTTTCTGTAAATTAGGGTTTGGGTACCCAAGCTATTTGGGGTTTTGTTTGTTCTGTTGGCCTGGGCCTCTCCTGAAGTTGTACCGAGTGTTCAATACACGTTGTTTGAATCGTATCTGTGGCGTGTAGTGTGGTTTATTGTCCACTGTACATTAGCTGTATATATAAACATTTCCCATTTGTTACGGCATGACCCTAGACCGGGTCGTAACAAAATTGGGGGCTCGTCCGGGATCCCACCTATTACCTGCTACTCGCTACATCTTGTATACTTTTTGTGTGTGTTTCTGGCTGGTGTTTGTTTACTTTAAAAGAGGGGGCGAGTATGGCGCAGTTTGAGCTGTCTGAGTTTACTCTCTCCCCCACATTTGAACAGTTTGATGCGTGTCGTAAGACGGATTTACTTTTGCTAGCGGATTTTTTTTCGATTAAAGTTCCTGGTTCTGCTCTTAAGCGAGAGATAAAGATGGAGTTGGAAACTCAACTTATTAGAAAAGGTGTATTACCTAAGAGAGAGGGGTCACTGGGTGTTGCTTTGAGGTCTGCTCCGGATGCAGAAGCACCGGAGGGTGCTTACGACTCGGAGTTTCGGCCGTGTATGGATCCCAGTGATTCCAAATCTCCTGGGGTAGATCCTCACTTGGCTATTCGGCTAAAAGAGTTGGAGCTAGAGATTAAAATCCAAGAGCGCGAGACCGAGTTGCTCCATGTAAGGGCATTGCAGATCGACGCGGATAGGGAGCTGGAGTTAAAGAGACTGAGTTTAAGCGCAAAGAGGCCGATTCCTCGTCCTCGCAGCGGTACCTTTTTCTCAGCACACTCTCCAGCGCATGCCGACGTCTCGACTGCATCACTGGTGCCTATGCCCCGCTCACCAGCCAGCACTAATGCCGTAAGTAGCGCTGAACGTTTTGATGCCAGTCGGCAAGTTAGTTTGGTCCCTGTGTTTAGGGAAAATGAAGTTGATGCATATTTTCCAATGTTTGAGCGTATTGCTACAGCTCTTAGTTGGCCTAAAGACCTATGGGCTCTAATGTTGCAGTGTAAGTTAGTTGGGAAAGCCGATGAGGTGTGTTCTTCTCTCTCGCTTGAGAAGAGCTTGGATTATGACGTAGTGAAGGCTACTATTCTTAAAGCTTATGAATTGGTTCCCGAGGCGTACGGACAGAACTTTGTCAAAAAACCCCAGCCAGACATTTGTTGAATTTGCTAAGGAAAAAACTGTTATTTGAGAAGTGGTGTAATGCAAGTAATATCACTACGATTGAAGAGCTTAAAGAACTAGTGCTGTTAGAAGATTTTAAGAACAATCTGTCTGAAAAAATCGTTGTATATCTTAATGAACAAAAGGTAACAAAACTGTTTAGTGCTGCTACTCTAGCTGATGAGTTTGTTTTAACGCACAAAACGTTTTTTTCAACCGCCTTACAGTGTAGCCGAACTTCAGCTGTAAAAGCTTCTGTTAAGTCTGTGAATTCTTCTCAGCCTGTTGTTTCTGAATCCTCTGACACACGGGAATGCTTTTATTGTCATGAGCAGGGCCATATTATTGCTACGTGCCCTGTATTACAGCGTAAACGTTCCCGAGTAAACGCTCCCATAAAGAAGGTTAATGCGTTGTGTACCATTCCTGATTGTGGTACAGAACAGCCAGAGCTAGTAACTTGTTCCAGGATTGAACCGGCTTTTAAACCTTTCGTGTCTTCTGGAGTTGTGTCTCTATCAGTCTGTGACACTCAGCGCGCAATTAAAATATTAAGGGATACGGGTGCAGCTCAGTCATTCATTTTGGACAGTGTGCTACCTTTTTCCCAAGATTCATATTGTGGTTGTGATGTTCTTGTACAAGGATTGAGCTTGGTGTACTTAGGGTTCCATTGCATAAAGTGTATTTAAAAACTATTACCTTTGCTGGTTTCGTTAAGGTGGCCGTACGTGAAAAGTTACCTGTCGCGGGCGTTTCACTTATTATGAGCAACGATCTTGCTGGTGGTAAGGTCTTTGCTTTGCCTGAACTGGTGGATAAGCCATCTAACGAAGATGTTTTTATTGACGAAAAGTTAGGTCTGTTGGTTCCTTCGTGTGTGATGACGCGTGCACAGGCGCGCAAGTTCGCTGACTCGCTTGATTTGTCCGACACTTTTCTGTGTAAGGATTAAATGGAGCCCCAGGTTGAGCAAACTGCTGATTCAGTAGCAATTACATGTGGTAATCAGGTAATCAAGTTTCTTCTTCTGAAGTTCTTGTTACCCGTGAAGCCCTTGTTGCTGCGCAGAAAGCTGATTCAACCCTTGTTCCATGTTTAAGTTTGGTGGCAAAAAAGACGTCTCTGCATTGAAACGCCAGTCTAGTTATCATTTGCTAGAGGGTGTATTGGTAAGATCATGGACTCCACTGAGTTCCACTGATGAATCTGACTCTGTTCAGCAGATTGTGGTTCCTTATGCATATAGGTCTCAAGTTTTGGCTCTAGGCACATGAACATCCACTCTCTGGTCATCTTGGTGTCAGAAAAACATTAGAGCGCATTTTGCAACATTTTTTTTGGCCCTCTATTAAATCTGATGTTACTCATTACTGTTGCTCTTGTCATACCTGCCAGGTGGTTGGGAAGCTGAATAAGCCTATTCCTCCGGCTCCCCTGTGTCCCATTCCAGCAGTTGGAGAACCATTTGAAAGGATTCTAATTGATTGTGTAGGTCCTTTGCCCAAAACTCACTCTGGAAACTTATATTTTGACGTTTGAAAGGATCGTCTTATTCGCGTTTTCCAAATTCGAATGTCCGCTCTATAAACGCACGCGCCTACGAGTAGGGCTTATCTGTCGGGACACTAGATGTCACAGAGAATAATCAGAATTTCACTGATTATGCCTGTCCGTCACAGGGCTTAGAATACCTGCAGGGTTTTCCTACGAATTACGACCGATCTTACAAATACGTAACAGTAATACTTCCACCAGGTAGTCAAAATATACTTTGTCTTACCTGATCAGAAGTATCATGTCGGGATCACCAAGCTGAAAGGATCGCGCTGCTCTTTAGTCGATCTCGGCTGCGTGTCTCTCAGGTGTCAAAAGGTATCGTGCGTGCACGGGGAAGCAGAAATCAAAGCCACAGTTGAAGAACATATGGTTTATTTCACAAAGCTTCCAAAGAATAAGGGTGTGTACATGGTTTATATAGGATACATAGGGTAGGGGCTACAAGCCCCCCAAATGGAAAGGTACAATGAGAAGCGAGTATGTCAAGTCTATATATGGTAAAAGATAAATGGGGAGCAGAAACTAGCAACGTGGCAACTATCTGGGGTACGTGTAGAAAAGCATGTACGCATAATGACATTTTTTCAGTACCATCACGAGTTATGGGGAAGTCTAAGGCAAACAGAACAAAATGACCTTTCTCAGCCTTTCAACGTTGATGTGTGTTACTATGCGATTCCCTGAAGCCATTCCATTACGCTCTTTAAAGTCAAAGTCTGTACTTCAAACGTAGTACAGAACTTTATAAGCGCTTTGTCTCCCAAAGTATATACAATCTGATCAAGGCTCAAACTTTATGTCTAAGCCTTTTGCACAGGTTCTTCGTGAACTAAACATTAAACAATGTTTCTAGTGCTTACCATCCTGAGTCACAAGGCGCCCTTGAGCGGTTTCACCAGACACTGTTTTGAGACTGGTAAAGACTGGGATGAGGGAGTGCCATTGTTGTTATTTGCTATTCGTGATACTGTGCAGGAGTCCCTTGGGTTCAGTCCCAATGCTCTTCTTTTTTGTCGCACCGTTCGTGGTCCATTGAAAGTACTGTACGAGCAATGGTTGTTTTCTCCTACGCTTACTAATGGGAAGGAATTTGACTTAGTTTCTAAACTCCGTAAGCGTCTTCTCTCTGTGCGTAAAATTGCTAAACGTAACTTGTGTGCGTCGCAAAAATCCATGAAGGTCCGTTTTGATCGCAAGGCTGTTAGTCGGGTCTTTAATGTGGGAGATCGAGTCTTGATGCTGTTTCCCATTATTGGTTCTGCTCTCCAAACTTGATTTTCGGGTCCATATGAGATAAAAAAAAAACTGTCTGAAACGAATTATGTCCTTTCCACTCCAGATCGTCGTCATAAGTTTCGTGTATGTCACATAAATTTGTTAAAGCCCTATTTTGATCGCGTTAAGGGAACGGCTGACTTCCCTATTGTGCCTTCCAAATCTTCGCAGGTGTCCACCTCACTTACTGTAGCTGCTGTTACGAGATATAAGAGATATAAGAGATAGCCAGATTGAAACGGGTAAAGAAAAGCGCCCAACGGGCTTGACGTGGGTTGAGACGTCTCGCAGCCTTGAGGTATTCCAGGTTCTTGTGGTCCGTGAGAACCGTTACCGGATGTTGGCCTCCCTCTAGCCAATGTCTCCACTCCTCCAGGGCCAGTTTGATGGCGAGAAGCTCTCTATCTCCCACATCATAGTTGCACTCAGCTGACGAAAATTTGTGGGAAAAAAGCAACAGGACGAAATTCGGGGGGTTCCCCGAGACATTGGATCCGGGTGGCCCAGCACCGGGGCTTGGGGGAAGGTTGATTTGAGGTCCTCGAAGGCGGTAGCGGCCTCAGAAGTCCAGTGGAGGGTGCAGGGCTTACCTCGAAGAAGGGATGTAAGCGGGGCCACAATCCGGCTAAAGTTCCTTAGAAAGCACCGGTAGAAATTGGCGAATCCCAGGAACCGCTGAAGGTCCTTGACCGTGTGGGGGGTGGGCCAGCGAAGAACCGCGGCCACCTTGGTATCGTCCATAGCCACCCCCATGGGAGAGATGATGTATCCCAAGTAGCTGACTGATTGAGAATGGAAATGACACTTAGTTGCTTTCACTCTGAGATGGTTCTCCAGGAG
>JAUZSU010044124.1:0-10018 GCA_034780255.1 Parotocinclus maculicauda | reverse complement strand
AATTGTGGGTTAAGGGTCTTGCTCAAGGACCCAACCATGGCAGCTTGGCAGAGGTGGGATTTGAACCCTGGACCTTCACTAGGCTACCACAGTCCCAGTAGTAACTACTACAAGAATAGTAAACTGTATGCCTGTATGTATAACTGTATGTATAAACTGTATTAGCTTTTGGCTTACCAGTTAAAAAGACTCTAATTAATGACTCCACAGGCACAGATCCTCTGTCTATTAATTCAACTTTTTAAGTCATTTTACTCTGATCTTTATCACTACATTGAATACTGCCGAGAAGCTTCTATTTTTAAACAATTTAAACAAATAGGGATGTTTTTTTAGTAGTTGTCCCCAGTTATGTGCTGATTATGTCTCTCCCTATGTAAATTCTAATTGGATTACTTTAAAATAATCAATAATCAAATAGTGTTAATATGAATCTCTTAAATGCAGAATTTGGTTTCACATCTTTACTGACAAAACGATATATCCTTTTAATGTACTCTTAAAACCCCCCTCAATTTTGCAGTGGTTCTGGGATGTTTTGTACTTAAATTAGATAAGAATAGTAAGATTTACTTTGAAAGGCAACGCAGAATTTTATTTTAAAGTGAATGTTTTTATATATCCTTATTCACTTCGAGTAGTGCCAGCTGACATCCACCCCCACCCCACAAAAAAGACAAAACAAATACAAAAAAGACTTGGTCAGGGACTGTCAATGGTTCAAGATTGTAAGTATGGGGAAAGCTCTCACCAGGTATAAAATTCCTACATGACAGATTATTATTACTATTATTTTTTTTTACTGAATAACAATTATTCTTATTGCTTGACTATCATAATGTAATTTTTTAGGCAGCAAAGCATTTGGTGAAAAAATAAGTGTTATCTAGTGTAGTCAAGTAGTGGCCACTGGGGACTAAGCGTCCCAGGTCAAGCATAAATGACTAGCCAATTTCTGAGTTGTACACAAAATTTAGCTTTGTTTTTCATTGAGTTTAATTGAATTTGTCCTCAAATCACCACTTACAAATAAGCATAAATGTGCAACATGCAAAATCTCAACCGATATTATATCCATCCCTAAACTCGGAGGAAATCCCCAGCATCATCACCATGTGCCTCAGGTTCAGAAATAATCTCTTAAGCACTCATGTCTTACAGCTGTTTAGCAAACTAAACTTGCAAGGAACAGTAGCAATATTGTTTTGAAATGTTGATATTCTTGTTATAGGGAATACATGCACATTTTTCTGGATATACTGACATCAAATTTGAATTGGATTAAAGCCCTAGGTCTGGATCACAATATGCAAATTTTCTCAGATATTTTGTTGGTAGGGCTAAATGGTACAATGAGCGAACATGTACAGAACAATAGAGGAGAAAACAGACTTAAGAAAGAAATGTAGTGTCAAAAGTTTCAAGTCAACAGGACTAGTGGTTCAGGAAAAAAAAAGTTTTGTTGGTTTCTAATGAGAACTTTGCCCTAAACTTCAACTAGTAGAGTTGAATTGACTTGTGGTTGCAATATTGTTCACAAATGTTAACCTGACTGTACAGTTCAGACACTGAATGTGTATTCTGACACCAGAAGGATTTATGAGTTTTATGTCTACACAACTTGGTTTGGTCAGCATGACACTTTTGAATTGGAAAGAAAGGGGAAAAACAATTATAATTGATTTTCTACAGTTAAGTTCACGTGTTGATGTGTATGTGCTCAACAGCTGGAACTAAACTATAGCAAGATCATAAATGTCACAGTTGCCAAATGTCACACTAGTCCTTGCTTCAAATAGTTCTTCATGCCAAATAATCTCACTCAGTTACAGGCCCTGGGGCAAAATGTTGTTGCTGAGGGGTTACACAGTGTACATTAAGCAATATGTTTGTCCAACAGAACACAACTTGCTTACCTGAAGCTGCTGGGCTTCGTGGTTTTCCAATCCCTCTACAATTAGAGCAAATCTCTCTTTATTATTTTTCTCTGCAGTGATGGTCATTGCTGCCAGGATTTTGTCCAAGCTAAGAAAAATGTGCAAAAACACAAAGAAAAATGCATACGCTTCAGTATTGCAGCATTTTAACTGACTGTTTAAATGGCAATGTACAGAAGATGATCGAGCCATTAGCCCATACCTTAAAATTGCACTTTATTTAAACCAACAAAGGAAAAAAACAATTCAACGTCTATTGTACAATATTTCAACTAAATCAGATTATACATGCAACTGTGTTTGAACCATCTCTGTCTATTAACCAAAATACAGGCCGTTTTAATTACACTTACAAAATAGTAAGTAAAAAAATAATATTAAGAAGTACGAGAGGTAACAATACAGTGCTTACAATAAATAAAAATTGTATTTATATATATATATAGTATCAAAAGGTTTGAGAGTTTAGCAGAGAATGAATATCACCATTAAGGGAACATTATAACAAAGAATAAACACGACATAGCATATAAAATGATCTGTCCACAGCTCGACTTCTGTTTTATATACTGCTCACAAAAATTGGGGGACATTTAAAAATGTAATATCCCATAATAAAATACTGGGCAGTGCATTAACAGTATGATGTTTTTGAGTATTAGAACAATGGAAGCAAAACAACCTGTGAGCTTAACCTCACAAAAATGCTATTTTTTATAGCACTGATAGTTTACTTTTTGAGTTTGATATTAAAAGATGAATATAAGACAAAAGATCTACATTTCAGCTTTTATTTCGTAGTAATTTCAACCTCAATTCCAATAAAGTCGGGACATTGTGTAAAACATAACTGAAAATAGAATACAGTGATTTGCAAATCCTGCTCAACATATATTCAATTGAATGCACTACAAAGACAAACATTTTTATGTTCAAATAGATAAACAGATTTGATGCCTGCAACACTTTCCAAAAAAGTTAAGACAGGGGCATGTTTACCCCTGTGTTACATCACCTTTCCTTTTAACAACACTCAATAAGAGTTTGGAGACTGAGGACACTAATTGTTGAAGCTTTGTAGGTGGAATTCTTTCCCATTTTTGCTTGATGTACAAGTTTTGTTAATCAGCGCTCTGGTGTTTCTGTTGTAGTATTTTGCGCTTCATAATGTGCCACACATTTTTACTGGGGGACTACAGGCAGGCCAGTCTAGGCACTTCATAGCACTACTATGAAGCCACTCTGTTGTAACACATGCAGAATGAAAAAGATGTTTCTTGGATGACAGCATCCAGTTGCTCCAAAACCTGTGTGTATCTTTCAGCATTAATGGTGCCTTTACAGATGTGCAAGTTACCCATGCCATGTGCACTAACATACCCCCATACCATCAGAGATGCTGACATTTGAACTTTGCGCTGATAACAATCCGGACAGTCCTTTTCCTCTTTAGCCCAGAGGACACAACGTCCATGAATTCCAAAAACAATTTAAAATGTGGACTCATCAGACCACAGGACACTTTCACACTTTATGTCAGTCCATCTCAGATGAGCTCAATCCCAGAGAAGCCAGCTGTGTTTCTGTGCGTTGTTGTTTGTTGATTTAAGGCTTTTGCTTTGTATGGTAGAATTTTAACTTGCGTTTGTAAGTGACAAACTGTGTTCACTGAAAATGGTTTTCTGAAATGTTCCTGACACCATGTGGTAATCTTCGTTACAGAATGATGTCGGTTTTTAATGCAGTGCTGCCTGAGGGATCTAAGGTCACGTGTATTCAATGTTGGTTTCTGGCCTTGCAGCTTGCTCACAGAGATTTCTCCAGATTCTCAGAATCTTTTGATGATATTATGGACTGAAGATGATCCCTAAATTTCTTCCAATTGTATGATGAGAAACATTGTTCTTAAACTTAAACTTTTTGCTCATGCAATTGTTCACAAAGTGGTAAACCTCGCCCCAACATTGCTTGTGAACGACTGAGCCTTTCGGGGGGGTGCTCCCTTCATACACAATCATGACACTCACCTGTTTCCAGTTAAGCTGTTCACCTGTGGAATGTTCCACAACTACCTCAACTTCTTTTGTTGCCCTTTCCCAACTTTTTGGAATGCGTTATAGGCATCACATTCAAATTAAATAAATATTTGCAAAAAACAATACAGTTTATCCGTTTGAACATTATTTATCTTAGCTTTTTGGTGTATTGATTTGAATACGAGTTGAAAAGGATTTGCAAACTATCGTATTCTGTTTTTATTTATGCTTAACACAAAGTCCCAACTTCATTGGAATTGATTTTTTTCTGAACCTACCTATTTTTTGTTAAGACTGTGACCCACTGACATCACTAACTAAAATTCTTCTTTGTGATATTTTTTCCAGGCTTTCACTGAAGCTTCTTTTGGTTTATGTTTGTTGTAAGGGTTACTCCCTTCAGTCTCCTCTTTAATAAGTAAAATGCATGATCGGTCCAGTCCAAAACCTTTGTTCACTTGCCCCTGATAAATCCTTTGTACTTTTGTAAGTATCTTTAGGGTCATTATCTTACTGCATATTGATCATAATGATCTCCCAATCAGTTTGGTTGCATGTTTCTTTAAATTGACAGCCAAAATGTTTCATTAGACTTCAGAGTTTATTGTACTGCTGCAATAACATAAAAGTTATCTTCTGCCCTCTGGAGGTTGTTGCTGATGTCACTAATAGCTGTTTTAGGGTATTTCTTTATAACATTCACCAGTGGATACTTTTCTCCAGGACAATCCAAACAGATGTACTGGCTATGGCCAATATTTGTATAATGGCGCTGATTGATTTTCTATCTTCTCTCAGCTTCACAACTGCTTGTTTTTACCCATAGACAGCTCTGGTTTTCATGTTGGTCACTCCTCTAGCTAGAAATGCACAGTCAGCACAGGCAAAACCCAAATCTGAAACTTAGCATAGACATTCAGCGCTATTTACTGTTTGAATAATTAATGTAACAGGACACACTTGGTTAACAAAACATGCCACACAGTCACACGTTCCAATACTTTTGCTTACAAGAAAAATGGGTGAGTTCAGAAAAAAGGTGCTACTTTCTGACTCATGTATCAGATCCAGATATAAATACCTGGAAATAAAAGCTGAAATGTTGATAAGTTGGCGCATATTCATCTTTTAATGTCAAACCCAAATGTTTTCAGTCTACAGCAAAAATAAAAGGATTGACATCAATGTTCCAAAATGCTATAAAATGGCAAATACATTCAGTGATGATCCTAATCTTTGCAGCATTGGTAGTGCTTCTAGAGGTAAACAATATTTTGCTACCTGATGCTGGTGTGTCTGATGTGTTATACGGAAATGTAATACCATGCAGAACATTAAAGATTGTCTACTGCATTAACTGGTATACCAGTCAGCACTAGGTACATCTCCTTGTTTCAACACTCAGTGTCAATTTTATAAGTTCCACTTACCAAAGAGATTAACTTGGCAGTTCCACAATTACAGATTGTAATTTCCTTTACTCTATAATCACCACAAAACCATAACAGATCTTGCACCGCACTGTGCAGTGCAGTGACATTGATTGTGGTAGTGCTTTAGTGGATCAGACACAGCAGTGCTGCTGGAGTTTTAAAAGACTGCAAGTGTCTCTGCTGGAATGAAAACAGTCCACAAACCAAATGTTTTCAGCCACTAGCATTCTGTAGTCAAAGTGTCCTATGAGCACTGATGAAGGATTAGACAGTGACTAACACTACAGCTACTTCTGCTGTGTCTTACTGGAGCAATATGATAGACATATCTACTGTACAGTGGGAAAAATAAGTATTTGAGACACTGACGATTTGGCAGGTTTTCATCTACAAAGAAAATCATAGGTGCACTTTAACAGTGAGAGACAGAATCCAAATAAAACCCAGAAAAACACATTGGATAATTTTTAAATGATTAATTAGAATTTTATTGCATAAAATAAGTATTTGATCACCTAGCAACCAGTAAGGATTCTGGCTCTCGCAGAATTGTTAGTTAGTTTATTCAGCAGTCATTATCTGTATTAACTGCACCTGTTTGAACTTGTTACCTTTATAAAAGACATCTGTCCACACACTCAATCAATCACACTCCAACCTATCCACCATGCCCAAGACCAAAGAGCTGTCAAAGAACACCAGGGACAAAACTGTAGACCTGTACAAGGCTAGGAAGGGCTACAGGAGAATAAGCAATAGCTTAGTGAGAAAGCAACAATTGGCTTCATGCAAGATCTCACCTCATGGGGTAAGAATGATTCTGAGAAAAGTCAGGAATCAGCCCAGAACTACATGGGGGGACCTGGTCATTGACCTGAAGAGAGCTGGGAACACAGTCTCAAAGATGACCGTTAGTAACATGTTATGCCATCATGAATTAAAATCCTGTCCAGGCCCATTTTAAGTTCATCAGTGACCATATGGATGATTCAGAGGACGCATAGGAGAAGGTCATGTGGTCAGATTAGACCACAATATAACTTTTTTGTATGAACTACACTCGCCATGTTTGGGGAAAGAAGAAGAAAGATGAGTCCCAACCGTGAAGCATGGGGGTGAAAACATCATTTTTAAGGGGTTGCTTTTCTGCAAAGGGGTCAGGACGGTTGCACCATATTTGAAGGGAGGATGCTGCAGTGTGTGCAAACGTGGTCAAGGACTACAGGAAACATCTGACCTGTTTCTGTACCAAATACTAACTTATGTTGTTCTATTGTATCAAATACTTGTTTATGACATAAAATGCAAATCTATTATTTAAAAAATGATTTTCTGGATTTTTTATTGTGTTTCCCACAGTTGGAATGGAATAAATCTTGCAAAATCGTGTATAAAATACTTATTTTTTTCACTGTAATAGAGTGGACAGTGAGTGAGTATTTAAAATCTCATTCAGGACTGCTGTGTCTGAGCCACTCATACTGTACCAGAAAACATACACTACCAGCACATAAGTGTTACTGCAGTGCTGAGAATAATCCACTGCCCAAACAGCCCTGAGCTGTGAGGGTCCTGATCATTACATTACGCAGAGAAATCAATTAACTAAAGTCTGTAGAATTACAAAGTGCTTCTATATTGTAAGTGGAACTGATAAAATGGAAATTGGAACATAAGAAAAATAAGTATTGGAACAAGGAAGTGCAAATAATAAAATAATTAATGAGTGTGTGCATTTATGTAAACTGTGCCAGGCTGTAAGATTAACATAACATCTGTATTAATGCAAGTATTTACGAATATGAATATTTCAGATCAACAGAAAGAGACTCACATGTTTTCCTCTCCAATAATACAGACAGCTGACAGAATCTTCACAATTTCTGTCATCATATTGGGCTGCTTGGGATCAATAGCCCTAGCCAGAAGAAGTAGACTTCGTTCATCCCCCAGTATCCTTTGCAAGCCATACTGAAAAGTGTCAATAGTTCACAAGTTTGCGTCAATATGACATATTTCTGTAAATCTTAGAACACCAACAAAATGTTTAACATGACTATGGGGTGCTGAAAATGATGCAGAACTAAGTATGCTGCAAAATGTAGACTGTTTAAGTTTGACTGCTTAAACATACATAACTGTGTCAGGACTATATAATTATATAAGTATCCAAGTCAATGTGCAGGCCTTATAAAGTTACAATACAATATTGTAAAATACTGTAAAACTATTGCCAAATACTGCTGAATTGTAAAAATGCTTTTAAAAATATACAATATGAAAACCAGTTAAAACTGCTGACCAGTTGACCAATTTCTATAAAAATGGGTTTCAGCACCCAGAGTTTTTTTTATTGTCAGCTGTAACTGTGTCCAAGAATAAGTATTGGTTAGAAAAACCGCCAAGTACAGGAGAAAAGAAAACATCTCACACCATGTTCTAAATATGCTTTCCTCGGTTGCCAAACAAACATTAAAAAATTATTTAATGGACTGGCAGGTGAAGTAAGTTAAATTAAGACATTACTCCAAATTTCAGCAAATACTGGAATGCCCTACTGCAAGATCAAATGTGAGAAAACATGGATTAGAGCAGTGGATACATGATTTAACATGACGGGACGAATAATAACAAATTTGGTGTAGGCTTCGAGTAAGAAAATTACTCATATTATTATATTACTGAGTAAGAATACCACAAAATGCTGTCATTAAGTTCCGCTGACCTTAAAAGCTTATTTATATAAAGTGTAATTATCAATGTACATGAAACATTTTTGTTCTATATTTCTATTACACATGAAAGAAATTCATGTGGATCTGTATCAATTTACACCAATTCAATCTTAATTGTTTTGTTCAGACAATAAAACTGGTTGGTCATGAATCACATTGCTCACAAAAATTAGGGGATATTTCATTTTGAAATATCATTTTGTATATATGTATCCCATTAATAATTAATTAGCCAATCACTTTATAGAGTTTCTTTGCAAAATTCCATGTGACATATTTCCTTTAAATTAAAAGCTACACTGTGAGACATAATTAATGCCTCAGAACATTTACAGTTGGAAAACAGGTATTAAAAATAAACATGCTAGGTAATTAATACTGTAATCTTTTTCAATGAAACACAAATGAATGATTAAAGTCTTAATTTTAAATTGCAAATTGTGACTGATGAAGACTAATTACATGATTATTAACTACTTACACAAACCTTCTCATATAGACACATACATAAATGGCAAGTTTAAGTCAAATTTCATTAATGTATATTAAGTATGCACATATCATTTATTAACAACAAATAGGAGCATTTTCACAGTCTACCAAAACTGTATTTATTTCTCGTTATTCCGCTTAGGTGTGTAAGAAATGAATCTTCTATAACTATAGTTGTTTTAGTGTTTATTTTCTCTTATTATGTCTGTGAAGAGGTAAATTACTTCCCATTAATCCTTTTTACTATCCCTTGTATGCTTGCTGATCACGTAAATGTCCATTTATTTTTAACACACCTTATTGTTCATGAAGGCTTTAAGGCACTGGATCAGCTTGTGTTGGTTTTTCTTGTCAATGTTCTCTTGCCTGGAAAAAAAAGCAATTAGTTCGCAAACAAAACAAAGGATTCAGGAAACTGTTTAAAATGTTAACTTGAATCATTTAACAATCTTACTGTTTCTTGTCAAGGAGCCTCTCCAGCACATCCAAAAGCAATCCAAGACCCTCATGACCAAAATTATTCACCCAACTTTAAAACAGAAAAAAGCAAAGGACAGCAGAATTATCATCAAAACTTCCACAGTATTGTGTACTGACATCACAGAAAAGCATAGTATGTTAATCAATATCAAGAATTAATATCAGCACAACAAGAATCAGGAAAAATAAATAAATAAATAAATAAATTTTTCATTTAACAAAGGCAACGCAACAAGGAATGAGAATATTAAGAAGTACAGACAAGTATATAAAAGCAAGGTCATTCTTTGGCAAAAACTGTCAGTTAATAGACAAGTCAAACCACAACCACACTGACTGATGCCACAACCAATAAGATAATTTGCCTTCCTTAATAACCAAAGCTTACCCATGTTGGCTACCACCATAAGAAGGTGCTCTGAAACTGAGGTAATTTTAAACCCCATGGCCCCATGAACATGGCTGTGGGTTCAGTGTAACTCAACAACTTTGGTTTTGCTGATTATAGTTAATTAGACAATTATAAAAAACAAGCATCAATATGACAGAGTGGGTACGAAAAGTATTCAGACCCCTTTAATTTTTTTACTCTTTGTTTCATTGCAGCCATTTGCTAAAATCAAAAAGTTAATTTTATTTCTCATTAATGTACCCATCTTGCATCATGCATCCCATCTTGACAGAAAAAAACAGACTATGTAGATATTCTTGTAAATTTATTTAAAAAGAAAAACTGAAATATCACAGGATTATAAGTATTCAGACCCTTTGCTGTGACACTCATATTTAACTCACAAGCTGTCCATTTCTTCTTAACCTTCTTAAGATGCCGTCCAGCCAAACTGAGGAATCGTGGGAGAAGAGTCTTGGTGAGAGAGGTAAAAAACAACCCAAAGATCACTGTG
>JAUZSU010044113.1:0-10018 GCA_034780255.1 Parotocinclus maculicauda | reverse complement strand
CGGAAAAAAATCGAATCGTGACCCCAAGAATCGATTCTGAATCGAATCGTGAGATTCCCAAAGATTCACAGCCCTATTTGTGTGAATTCTAATTCATCTCAAAGTTGTCTTGTGGAGTTCAGGTCAGACAGGTTCTCCATCAAAGCTGTCATATCTGTATTTACTTTGTTTTACAAGGGCAGAAGAGGCCAACTATACTGCTCACAACAATTATGGGATATTTCACTATGGGATATTTCATTTTGAATGAATTTATTATGCAGTAATAATAACCAGTGTGGAGATTTCAATCTATAAAGTACATTTAATAGACAGTAAATCTAGATTATAGACTATAAGTCCAAAGAAGCATCATGTTGAGAATCACCGATCTGTTCAATACAACCTATTCAACTTGAAATCTATGGAGATTCCATGCCTGTATATGAGCCTTAGCCCACAATTGCTTGCTGATTATAAGAATTTTAGGGCACTCTGGATAAGGGTGTCTGCTAAATGACAAATGTAAATGTATGTAACTGCCTGGCCACCTTATTGGACTGTGGTGGTCTAGCGCTTAAGATGCTGGACTATGGACCACATGTTGCTCTGGATAAGGGCGTCTGCTAAATGCTCTAAATGTAATGACATGACAGATCTATAGGGGTACTAGAAGGAGTGCATGCATGCATACTCTGCATATTATGGCAGACTATAGTAAGTACTTTATGGTGCTCACACTTAGGATAATTATGTCATGACATAATTAGGAACAATTTACAAGAAATTATGTATATATTTTTAGATAAACTTCTCTAGGTTAGTATTATTTGTCATTGAACGTTTAGTGATGTTTGTCAAGAGTAATTAATAAAAGAAATAGCCATGGCATTTACTGATAGCATTAATGACAACACTATCATTGTAAATAATCTATCTTGACAGCTCATAAAATCTGTTATGACATGATGATTGGTAACATGTCAAGTAATGTCTTCGCATCCCTCCTTTGTTCGTATAGTCATTTACACTGCTCACAAAAATGAGGATCCCACAAAAACTGCTAGACAATCTGATCCTGTCCATGTCCCATCAGTGTCAGTGTATTTTGGCAGTCTTGGGTACCCATACACCCTACTGAACATTTAATGTGTTGCATTCTCAACCAGTTTGGTTAGTCAACCAGGATATTTGAGGTTTAATCTAATTTTCGTAATCAAACAACTTTCTTTGACTTTTCATTTGCTTTTTTGATAATCGTGTTTAATGACATAAAAACAAATGCATCTTTTTTCATTTTGAAATATCCACTAATTTTAACGGGTTAATTGCATTTTTAATGGTTATTAAGTCTACAACTTACTCCACTGTGCAACTGTCTTTCCTCCTTTGGTAATTTCCCATCCAAAAATGGCATTAACCTTCTTCACCAGTTCAGCCCCCACATCTTTGATCCTGTGTCCTATCTCGGCAAACACCAAGTCACTCTGAAGTGCCCCGCTCTGTGAATTCAGAACAGTGTGCTTGTATAAGCATGTATTCATAGCAGTGATTATATTTCTAACAAATGCCACTGATTGAATTTAAGAACGTTTGCACCTCTGCAATATCAGTGCGGGATGCATCATCTGGGGATGCATGCAAATCTATGTATGCTCCAGATAACACAACAGCTCCTGTCTCTTTTACCTAAAACAACAAAACAAATCAGCAAAAGACTCTGACAGGTGGAATAACAAATTCGATTAGTACAGCATCAAGAGATCCTATTAAAAAAAGAATGTAAACAAGAAATTATCCTTACTTTGCACTGGAAATGAACCCTGTTTCCCTCCTTCCACATCTCTGTCTGAAGAGACTCTCCCGGTAGCACTGGCTTCACGAAGCGCACCTAGTTTAAAATGTGCAAGTGGATTGAATAATAGTAAATAACATTCATTCAATCATTTAAATGTAAGTTATGAGCGTGTGATGGCTGTATTATGAGGTTCTTACATGTTGTGCATTAGCCTCACCTTGATGGATTTGAATCTGGAAACATCATTGCCTGCATACTGCCTTAGAACGTGGCAGGCAGCAAACCCAAAAGAGCACAGTCCATGCAGAATGGGGGATTTAAATCCTAAGGATGCAGATCATTTTTAAACCACCTACTAACTGTCACTACGGTGACTGATTCAGAAATTGTTCGAGCTGTAAGTCCATTTCTTACCTCCCATTGCTGCAAAGCTTGGATCAATGTGAAGAGGGTTCCAATCACCACTCAATCTGTACAAAGCAGCCTAAATGTACAAAAGTGTTTGAGGGAAAAAAAGGATAATTTTTACTTTAACATGTCACAATTACTGAATTATGGATGGGTCCCCTGTTGAGTCTTGGTCCTCCCAAGGTTTCTTCCGACCATTTTAGGGAGTTTTTCCTTGCCACTGTCGCCCTAGGCTTGCTCAACTTGGGATTGGCTTTTTAAGACATTGTAATATTGTGAAGCTGCTTTGAGACAATGCTACGTTGTAAAAAACGCTATATAAATAAACTTAAATTGAATTGAATTGATCATACAAACTTTAAATGGTACAGACATACATTTCGTTCATTAATTAGTCTTTATACATTTTTCTTGAACTTGGGTCAGTGCATTGGCAGACTACAAATTTTTAACAGTAGGCCAGCCAAGCCCCTAAAACTAAAATGAATTCATCCACAATGATTCAGTATATACAGTATCTTACAAAAGTTAGTACACCCCTCACATTTAAAGTCTTTTATTATACCTTTTTATAGGACAACCCTGAACATGACACTTTGATTGCTGTCACACTCTGTCATACTGGTCACTGGAAGTTCAGCATGTCACCTCATGGCAAAGAACTGTCTGATTTTTGTTGTCCTGGAAGGAAGCCTCTTCTAAATAAAACTCACAAACAGTTTGCTGAAGACAAGCAGACTAAGGAGATGAATTACCTGAGCTATGTCCTGTGGTCTGATGAAAACAAGATAAAGTTATTTGGTTCAGATGGTGTGTGTGGTTGTAACCAGGTGAGGAGTATAAAGACAAGTGTGCCTTGCCTACAGGTAAGCATAGTGGTGGGAATGTCATGGTTTGGGGCTATATGAGTGCTGCTGGCTATAGGGAGCTCCAGTTTATTGAGTGACCCATGAATGACAACATGTACCATGACATGCTGAAGCAAAACATGATCCCCTCCCTACGGAAACTGGGCTGCAGGGCAGTATTCCAGCATGATAACGACCCTAAACACACCTCCAAGAAGATCACTGCCGACAGGTCAAGCATGTCTCCAGACCTAAACCCTACTGAGCATCTGTTGTACAGTCTCAAACAAAAGATGGAGGTATCTAATATCCAACAGCTCTGTGATGTCGTCATGGAGGCGTGGAAGAGGATTCCAGTGGTAACCTGTGAAGTTCTAATGAACTCCATGCGCAAAACAGTTAAAGCAGTGCTGGAAAATAATGGTGGCCACACAGAGTATTGACACTTTGGGCACAGTTTGGCCATTTAATACTTGGGGGTGTACTAACGTTTGTTGCCAGTGGTTTAGACATTAATGGCTGTGTACTGAATTATTTTGAGGGCACAGCAAATGTACACTTTTATACAAGCTGTAGACAGAATACTTTACATTGTGTCAAAGTGTCACATCTTCAGTGTCGTCCCATGAAAAGATATAATACAATAGTTACAAAACTGTCAGGGGTGAAATACTGTAATGCACATCTATTGTTACTGCTTTGTTATTGTTTTTTATTGTGGTGTCAGACGCACAGAAATAAAATAAAAAAGCAAGTTAAAATGTAAAAATGATTAAACTTTTATTGCAACTGCTTTTCATTACTGACAAAGGAAAAGCAAATTTCCTCAATTACTAAAATAATGTACAACAATTTCTCTTTGCAAGACTAGTAGGCCCTGGCAAAGCTCAATCCACTGGGTTATAAGGAGTGGTAGACTGGGCTATAAGAGTACACACACACACACACACACACACACACACACACACACACACACAGAGTACTGGTGCTCCAGATCGTGGCTTCATGGTCCGTGTCACGGCTCGCAGCAGGGATTGACTATGACATGTGAATGTGGAACGGCCCTAATTTAGGCAGCCTTGTTTCTAAGCCCATAATGGCTGCACTATAAGAGCGATAGGAGCCAGGCAGAGACACACAAGAGCTCTCACTGCAAACTGGAAGCTTGAGCTTATTTTCTAACCTCTGTGTAGAATAGAAAAGCCCATTTGTTTTTTGTACATAACAGTATAAAGTATAATCAGAAATCATTATTAGAGTCTAAAATAAACTGAAAGACTGCAAATAATCCACATAAACCTTAAATAAGAACAGTTCAGATTCCAGACGTACATTTTAAGCTTCATTTGGATTTAGGATTTAAATGTCAGCTTTCATAAAAAACTCAACTTTTTCCGTCAGATAATTGTGTTTTTATTTTTGATGCCCCTGTGCCTGATTTTTGTCGACAAGCTCTTCCAGACCTTTCCCTTTTTACGTCTTGAAACACTTGATTTTGCACATTTTACTTTTAGGATTTACTTCATTCTTTGTCTACTTTTCTCTTTAGAATATTTCATTATGTCTTCTTTTCTTTTTATAGTACTCCTTTTTGTCCTCTGTTCTTTTTGGAATATCTCATTATGTCTTTTGTATGCCTTATTTTGTCTTTTAAAAATTCTTTGTGTTCCCTTCACTTTTGAGATACTTGTTTCCCAGTACCTTTCTAAAATATTAAAGTTTCTGACTTCATGCATACAATATTTTCAACATTTTTTGTCTTTCTAATGTTTTCCTGCGTTTGTCTTCAGTTCCATTAGTAAATATCAGATTTTTTCCCAGCCTATTCAGGAACACTTGAGTTTTATTCCCACATTGATTTTGCTTCCACTACTGCTTGAGGGTTTAATTTTGTTCACAGGAAGCATTATGGAGAAGCAGGTACTGTGTCGCTGCAAAGCCGGGTTTAATCCTCACCTCCAGTTACTGTCATTGTGAAATTTGATTTCATGCCTCCTAAAACATGGCAGTACGAGATGTAACTTCGTGCCGATGTGCAGATGTGATTGTTTGTAACTAAGTAAGTGGGTCATGCCAAATAATGGACTGTTCTCTGATTTTTGTTTGTCATCTTAAGTTCACATACAAAAGATCCATAACTGAAGTTCTCATCGCTCCCCAGAACTTCTTATTTAAGTTTGATTATGTGTGAAATCATAACTGAATTAGTACAGACACGGCTGTTAAAGCGTTTGAAACAGCAAGGCTGAAAGAATGCGATGGGAGAGCAGCTCCCAGTGGCGGGGAGGAGGGCCGTGGCACGCCTGCGTGTCAGTCAGTAAAGTGCTTTGGCCTGTGTTTGTGTTTGATAGGATCAGTAGCACAGTGGGTGGCAGAGAGTCTGATGACTTGAGGGCTGAGCCTTTTAAAACTGCTCTCTGGTTCGCAGGCTGATCCTCACCACCGTCTCCACATGACCGCTTGAGCCTGAATGTAAACAACCAAACAAGCTCAGGCCTCTTTAAAGACGTGTCTCCAGCCTCCAGGCTTAATTGGAAACAGACTGCATGAGGAGGGGAAAATGCTTTGAGACATTAGTACTTAAATTCTTAGGAAGAATCTTATGTAGTACCGCTATCTAGGCTTGACTTGGTTATTTAATATGGACTAATAGATTCTCAGCTGGTTTGTTGGGTTTTTTTATGACTTCATCTATCAGAATTACACAAAATCCAACCACATCATTGATTCATGCAGATTAAGTAACTGGTTGAGGTCTTGGTGCGTCTGGAACCTATCCGGAAACAATGGGTGCAAGCTAAGAATAGCTTGACAGGATGCCAATACACACACACACACACACTCTAACACACACACACTAACAAACACACACACACACTAACACACAGGTACATATGGGTAAATTAAAGTAGCCAATGCAAGACCTAGAGTAAATATACATGGAGAATATGACAAACCACACACAATGTTCCAATTTCCTCCCACATCCCAAAGACAAGCATTGGGTTAATATGTGACTTTAAATTGGTCAAAAGTGAATGTGACTGACTGGTATTGCCATAACCTTGTTCCTGTCATGTATAGTCATTACCTTCCCCTAATCACCCCTTCTACAGGTGCTACTTTCAAATCTAATAATGTAAGCATTGAAATTTACCAAACCAAACAGTTTACTGATTGGACAAAAGACCTACACACTTTCCACACATATAGACAGACACACATATAGACAGGCACACACACAAAAGCACAAATACACAGACACACAGACAGACAGACACACGCACACACACACAAACAAAACACAAAGACAGACACACAGACACATACACAAACAAACACAGACAGACACACACACATAGGCACAAACACACACACAAACATACAGACATACACACAGACACGCACACAAACGCATAAACACAAAGACAGACTAACAGACACACAAACGTACGAACACAAAGACAAACAGACAAACAGACACGCACAGATGCATAAACACAGACGGACAAACAATCCCACACAGAAAGGTACACAGACGCATAAGCACAAAGACAGACACAGAAAACACACAGACGGACAAACAGACCCACACAGAAAGGTCGACAGACGCATAAGCACAAATACAGACACAGAAAACACACAAACAGACCCACACAGATGCATAAACACAGACGGACAAAGAATCCCGCACAGAAAGGTACACAGACGCATAAACACAAATACAGACACAGAAAACACACAGACAGACAAACAATCCCACACAGAAAGGTACACGGACGCATAAACACAAATACAGACACAGAAAACACACAGACAGACAAACAGACACACACAGAAAGGTCGACAGACGCATAAGCACAAATACAGACACAGAAAACACACAGACAGGCAAACAGACACACACAGAAAGATACACAGACGCATAAACACAAAGACAGACACAGAAACACACAGACAGACAAACAGACACACACAGATATACTTGTTGCTACAAATCATTATAAAGGATAAAATAGAAAGCGAGGGAGTCCGCCCTGGCAGCAGCACTCGTTCTGTTAGTTATGGCTGAATGGAAATGAAAGTACAGCAGGCCTAATTGGTCTAGTCTGTGCAAGTGTGTGTGTGTGTGTGTGTGTGTGTGTGTTGGC
Organism: Parotocinclus maculicauda; assembly: GCA_034780255.1. NCBI lineage: Eukaryota > Metazoa > Chordata > Actinopteri > Siluriformes > Loricariidae > Parotocinclus > Parotocinclus maculicauda. The sequence continues at coordinate 2,834 of JAUZSU010044113.1, read as the reverse complement.
GATAATTTCAGTTCACAGGTGGTCACTGTGGTCGCCTCACAAAGTCCAATCTCAAAAGTTCACATCAGGTCCTGGGACAAAAATGTACACATTACAAACTTCCTGTCACTGATAGTTCAGATCTTTCAGACATGTTGTAAATGATTTACTAATCCAGAATTAGAGTAGTGACAGTAAAGACACAATTTTGTTATTGCAAGTGAAGCAGATGCAAGGCTGTAGTTTTTATGTCGTTACTGAACATCTGTTTATGTGTATACCTCTGAGCTGAAACTCCTCAAACATTGGGTAACTGAGAGGAGATTTTAAAAAGAGACACAGAGACCCTGTTTAAACTTGATTTTTTATGTGTCTTGTACCTGGATTGGAACTATGTGCATTTACACTTTTAATCAAATGCGACTCCAGATTGAAATCTGCTTGTTGTATCACTTGTTGTTCTGTAAATCGGCTGGAAATTCCACAAAGCCAACTAAACTGATTCATTTTGTCCAATTTCTGTTCCACAAAATAGGCTAAACTTAAACTCTCTTATGTAACTACAGACACATATGCATTTGGACAAACCTGTTTGGTACCAGGATAGACTGTAGTTGAGGCTTAACTAAACTTCATCAATGTTATTGGCTGAACCATTTCACATCGTATATCTGCCGGCTTGAAACGGTGCCCAGGAACAACGTTCCTCTGCAGCACCCTAATATAAATAGCTGTGGATCTATCCCATTGCACGAATAATAATCGTTGAGTACTGTACTTAATTACTGTTTTTTTTACTTAAATACCGATTTCACAGTTTAAATTTATAAAACCGTAATTTACTTTTACTTAACTTCTAAAAACAAACTAACAAAAAGTATGTCTTTACATTTTAGATCTTCAAAGTGCACATTCACTGTCAATCAGTTAAGTTGCCACACATTTTAATTTCTTGTTTTTATTGTACAATGACATTTGATAGATATGATGATATATTATTGTGGCCCATGACTGCCAGTTAGACAAATAAACACAACATTCATTTGTACCTAAGCAAGCTATTATTAATGCTAATTAAATAACTTTGTGGAGCGTGACAAATAATAATAAAATAAAAATCTTATCAAGTGAAAAGCTTTTAAGCTAAAGATTTTGGTCTTATAAGGCAATAAAAGTTTACTTTGTTTATATTAGAATAATAACCCTAATCTCCCTAACTTGTGTTAACCTGTTTCTCAGTCCTGTTTATGGAGTCACACCTCTTTGAAGTTCCTTGCTCTCAACACACCTGATCCAATTACTAAGATTATTAAGAGGTCCGTTACCTAGTTAAAGAGGGTGTGTTTAAACAGGAAAAGCACTAAAATGTGCAGAGCAGGGGTCGGACCCACCCCAGGAGCAGAATTAAGAAACATTATTTATTAATTTGGGGCTCAAAATTTCAAGATATTCTAATTCTTCTGACTGAATGTAAGATATAAAATCAGGGCTTTTCACATGATTTCCGAATTACTATTAGTATTGTTATTGTATTTAAATTAATCTTATAAGGTCAAATTTGCTCATGATAAGAATTATAATTTTCATATTGAGATCAGATTTCATATTTTTGTTTTTAATCTGTGGACGGCAGTTTTAGCAGAATTGCCCGGCCATGAAAATGGCACTGCATCAACTGTAAAGCATGGTGGAGGAACATATGGGTGTTTTCTTCCTTGTTTCCTCAGTTTATGGACAAATTCTAACAGTGCATCAACATAGTATCTAGAATATTTACAAGACAATAGCAAAACATTTACAAGACAATATCAGAATATTTACAAGACAATATCAAAACATTTACAAGACAATATCAGAATATTTCAGTCCCCTGAACCCTAAAACAGGTAAGCGCAGTTTAACGACCATCCAACTGAGATCTCTAAAATTGTAACAAATTATAAAGTTAAATAATATCCTGTCTTTTACTAATGGAGTATTAGCCAACCGAGGCTGCAAATCCACAAACAGAGAAGGAGTTTAAGAGTGAAAGTCTATCATTCATGGGCATGTGTAACTACTATACAGTGTGTGTGCTTGCATTATGTTTGCTCATGTTTGGACTAGACATGTCCTCGCGTCCGTGTGGATGACATTCCACTAATTGTTTGTAATGAGCTGTAAATGGTGTTCGTAAGTGTATGTACCTGTCCTATTGTAAGTAGTACTGCTTTGTTTGTCCCCCCACTACCTGTATATTCTCTGTAGCCTATAACTATATAAACTAGTTCACATTCATTTGTTAAGGCTCTGTTTCATCTGGCTGATTGTTCCATCTCTCAATGCATGTTTGGCTTCCAACAAACAAGATCAGAACCATCATACCATCCTCTAAAGTGTAACGGCTTTAACCTACACAGGACCGTAACACTAAATTACTGTATTTTCTATATGTACTATGAATATTGGCAGTGGGGATGATGTGTAGATGCTTCACTTTTGTCTTCTGTTCTAACTCTGATGCATTTGTGGATCTTTTGGATGCAGTTTTCTTATAAATAGACGACATGACTATGGCAATGTTTGATCAATGTACATTTTGGTCAATGCCCTGTTTCACAGACTGGAATATGGCCGTTAAATGGTGCATATCCATAGAAGAGGAATGATACAACTGGGCAATCACAGGAGTACAAGGTTTCAAGGGGAAGGAAGGGAATTTTGAAACCCAATTGACGAGAAAAAGGCTGTTCATGCAAGAATTCAGAACATTTCTAGCAGTGACGATTGCTCTAAGATTGCAAGGGAAGCTCAGCTTCCCCTAAAATGTCAAAAAATAAGTGATCAAATATATACTGTTGTGTGTACATGTCATT
>JAUZSU010044112.1:0-21543 GCA_034780255.1 Parotocinclus maculicauda | reverse complement strand
GCTGGTCCCATTAACCGGAATCAACTGTATATGTATATATATATATATATATATATATATATAAAATGTTGTGGCTTTTCTGTAAACTACAGTTGATACAATTTTACAATTCAAGCAATTGTGGGATAATGGCCTTGCTCAATGAGCAGTGGGAGCTTGGCAGATCTGTTCCATATTCCAGTATTTTCAATGACAGCTCACAACAATCCCACAATTAAAGAAGGACTTGCATAAAAAAGTCACGAGAAAGGATGGTGGGCCAATGGGAAATTTCAGAGGCTAAGGGCTCAATGATGAATAATATATGATTAAAAGGACAGTAATTACTGGTTTAAACAAATCTGACATAACTAGAAATGCATTATCTGTAGGTTTGCTTTTTATCGCCACATCATCAGCACATAATTCACTATTACTACTATATTTCTGGAATACAAGTGGTTACATTTATAGAATGTACAGTTATTAAACCCATTACAACAAACAGAAATTGGGCATTCATTCATATTAAGTGTCATCACTTTAGTGTTTTAAATTTATGTGCAATAGAAAGTCCACCCCTACTGTTTATAGCCTATATGAGAAGAGCCTATATGAGAACTCACCCAGACCATGTGGTGTACAGTGTAGATGTCAGTATCTCCCATGTAGACGCGAATGGCACGCAGTGTAAAGCCATATTTCTTGCCCGCTCGGTGGATAACAATGGCAGGTTTGACGTTGCAGACAGCGGGTGATAAGTCCCTGCTGGGAGATGAGTCCCTAGATGAGGGGTTGGATGACAGCGAGTGAGGAGACATGGGGCTGGCTAGAGGAGATGCTCCATGATGCTCTGCAGCAGAAGAAACAGGAGGCAAAAAGCTGAAATTACAATCACTAATTTTCAAACATTCGCATATTCACAAGAAAAAGGCTGTGTCATTCAGAAGGTAGATTCCTAATGAGGTACATTGTTTTGATCAAAAGTGAAGACATTATTTTACCTGCTTATTTTAACTGTTATTATTTATTTAATTCTACTATTAACACAAACACAACAATTCCAGTTAACATTTAGGCCACCCAAGGTTTCCACCTTAGAACTTTTAGGGAGTTTTTCCTTTCAACTGTCGCCCTAGGCTTGGTCAATTTGGGATTGACCTATTAAGATAACAAAACATTGTACAGCTGCTTTGAGACAATGTGCCAAATAAATATATTCTTTAAATAAATGTGGCTTTACTTGACTTCACGTCACATGTATCCACATGTAGTCAGTCACATTTGTTAATTCACATGTCCTGCTGCCTTGCCTTAAGTTTGCTGTGGTGGGAGATAGCTTTTTAATATAAAAAAAAAAATTTATTCGATATTTTACTTGTACATTTTTAATCACGCAATCACTATTAATACAAACTAAATTATAATGATTAACAACTAAGCCATCCAAGGAGGATGGGTCTCTTTTTGAGTCTTGGTCCCTCCAATGTTTCTTCCTTACAACGTCCAAGGAGTTTTTCCTTTTCACTGTCACCCTAGACTTACTCAACTTGGGATTGGCCATAGAAAATAATCTAATACTCTATTCGTAATATAATACTCTTATCCGGAGCCACTTATGACTGATAGCAAGGAAATTAGGGTTATGGACCTTACTCAAGGGCCCAACAGTGGCAATTGGCAAAACTTGCATATCAAATTTTGCTTAATACATTTAAGTGTTTAATATGAGAATTACCAATGATGGTGATGCTGAAAAATCCATGTAAGCAAAGCTAAGGACTTGTGACCAAACAGGACATGAATGCACAGGGTAAGGAAAAAAAACAAAACAAACATTTGCTTGCTTAAAGAATCAGCTTTTCACACCATCCAAAATAGAAACATTGTTATTTGCATTTACATTGATATCATCTAGCAAACACTCTTATCCAGAGTGACTTACAATTGATACATTCCTACAATCCAAGCAATTGTGGGTTAAGAGTCTTGCTCTTGGACCCAGCATTGGTTGCTTGACAATAGTGGGATTTAAAATCTGAGTTTCTGGACCAGAGTGCAGTACCTTAACTGCTGACTACAACTGCTGGCTAAAACTAATGATGAAACTTATAAATATATAGAGCATTGTACATAAACCACCTAAAACATTGAGCCCCCTTTTTGCACGGAGACAAGTGCTCACCTGATGGGATCATGAGCGAGAGCGCAGTAGCAGATGCTGACTTGATGACCTTGTTCAGAGGCCGTGATGTGTGCTTCTCTGCATCGCCTGATAGCAGTCTGTGGCGAGCTCGGCGTGCGGCCAGATCGCTGATGGCTTTAGGGGTCGAGTTTTCTGCTCCCTCAGCACTGCTGCGAGGAGAAGCTCGATCAGTGACCTCACCGCAGCTTCCAGCTACACAAACACAACAAGTAAAAATTCCCAACGACATTCACAATTCAGTTGTATTTCTGTACTACTCGGAGTACTGACGTGTCAGAGTGCCACGGGTGGCCTGGCTGGAGGTGGAACCAGGTGTAGTGGGAGATTCATCCAGTTTGAGCTCTCTCTCCACTGGGAGTTCTGGGATGGAAGAGGGGAGTTCGTCACTGCGCTGAACCCTGAGAGGAGTCTTCCTGGTACTCTCCTCTTCGCCGGAGATGGCAAATCGAGGCATCTCGATGATGGCTGAGCAGCAGCGGCGCCGCACCGTTAGAGGAGGGCTGGAGTCGCTTTCAGTGTGCAAGGACTCCGATACAGATAGGCGCTTACGCAGGCTGTGCAAGTTAACAAACAATACATTAATAATAATGCTATTTTAATAGTAAATATAAGTTTTAGAAAGGTAATAAGAAATTTACCAACAATTGAACATATACTGTATGCCCAGATTATTTTTGTAATACTGCATTTTTTTCTGTATTGAAATATTGGCACATGGTCATATATATGGTAAAACAATGAAATATCCATTCTAATGTTGCCCTAAGACTTTTGCACAGGACTGTATATATTTATTTTGAATAATGTGGTTCAGTCTATTATGAATAATAAGGGCGCCTCATTGAAAAATAATAAATGCCAGCTAACAAGACAAGCGAAATGATTCATGCTGGCTAACAACAAACATGCTTAATACAGATGCCATGGGGGAAAAAACAACAAAATATTTGCAGATTTAGTAATTTATATCAAATCAGTCCTTGGTATCGCCTTACACCCAGAGTTCAGGAACTCGAACAATCGGAACTCGTATAAGAATAGAAAAACTGGGATTGGTGCGTCTCTAACGTGCAACATCTTTGCCAAACCTCACAGTCATGTTCCAAAATCTAATGAAAAGCAATCTTCTTAAAGTAAAGGCTGTTGTATCTAGCAGGATTCATACCAATATATTTGTTTCTGTGTGTAATTTCTGGGTCTAACTTTGAACTACAGACTACTAGCAACTTCCTACGGGACGAAGTCGTTACACAAACAGCTCTGATTTTTGCTGTAAACTGTAAAGAGAAATCATTATTGCTATAAACTTTTTGTTGGTATTATCATCTAGGGAATAAGAGATATTTAGAAATTTGATTGTTAGAAACGGTACGTACATTTCAGGTGATCCCACAAGCCAGCTGCGGTCTCGAGATTTGAGGCTGCTCAGACTGTCGAGTCGTTCCCCACCCTCTTCACTGAGACTGCGCTTGGTAGGTGGAGGAGTGCGTTTCTCCTCATGCAGGGACAGTCGTTCCATACTGCTGTACACCTGGTTGTATCAAAACACAACAGAAGAAGACATGACTGAGGATGATGCTACTTGAGAAGACGCCGTTTGCACCTGATCATGCAACTTGAGCATTAAATCCAATCTCTCGAGCCACTTCAGACAGTCTGAGTTTCATTTTAGCCACGTAATTATACAAGTGGAAATATCCAGTAGCACTCGAAAAGAATTGCTCAGACACCTTCTGAGGATCACATCTGTCTTCATGTACTTTCTGTACCAAGTTAACTGTCTATTTGTTCCTCATTGGTCCATTCTTTGAGATTTGACTTAATATAGACCTACATTCCTTGGTCTCTTTTTTAGGTACACTTTGCTAATATTGGGTTGGACCTTTACTATTGGAACTGGTTTCTTTGTTGTAAAGCTTTAACAAGGTGCTGGAAACATTTTCTCTGAAGCTTTGGTCCATATTGGAATAATAGTATCATGTAGCTGCTTCAGATTTTTCGGCTGCACATTCATGATGGCTAATCTCCTGTTTCACATCTCAAAAGTTGCTCTACTGGACGAGATCTAGTGATTGCGGAGGCCATTGGTGTACAGTGTTATGTTCAAGAAACCAGTTGAAGATGATTTGAGCTTTGTGACATGGCATGTTATCCTGCTGGAAGTAGCCATCAGAAGATGTCGTCAAAGGGATCGACAAGATAAGCAACAAGTAGAATGAGGTAGAATGTGGCATGTAAACAATGCTAAAGTGGCAATAAGGGGCTCAAAATGTGGCAAGAAACTATTCCTCACCCCACTCCACCCTCATCAGCCTGATCTATTTTAATGCAGGATGCATCCACGCTTTCACTTTGTTTATCTTTAATCATACTATTTTGGTGGGCCCTTGTGAATAGTATGCTAAATCGGTTGCCTTTTTAGCTGACAAGAGTAATCTCTGTAAACCCTAGTGATAGCTGTGTGTGAAAATCATATGCCACATTCAGTCACTTAATCACATCACCTCCCCATTCTGGAGAATGTGATTGACTGATTTTAAAATCTATTTTGTTACTTATTTTTAACTAACTTGAATATTATTATTGTTCTAAGTATTATAATTGTACTACTTACTTAATTTTACTATTACTTTAATATAAGTATTTACTTAATAAGCATCTAGGCCATCAATTGAGGATGGGTCCCTTTTTGAGTCTTGGTCCTCCCAAGGTTCCTTGCTTCTACTTTCAGGGAGTTTTTCCTTTCCACTGTCGCCATAAATTTACGGTATTTAGGAGACGCCCTTATCCAGAGCGATTTACAATTAATACAATCCAAGCAATCATGGGGTTCAGTACCTTAACCACTAGGCCACCGCAGTCCCATAGCCAGGCCATAGGTTTGCTCAACTTGGGATTGGCCTTTTAAGATAATATAATATTGTAAAGCTTTTTTGAGACAATGCTCCATTGTAAAAAGCGCCATATAAATAAATTTGACTTGACTTAATTAGATATTTGAATTAAGAAACAGCTGAACAAGTGTTCCTAATAAGGTGGCCAGTAAGTGTATACCAGCTATTTGTGAATACCCTCTATCTGCCAACACAAGAATGTTCTCTAAACAAATAGACTACAAATTAAAACTGCACTACACAGCATTATGAAAGACAATGAACATTTATAAACTTTTTTTCACTGCTAAAGTTAACACTTTTTAATTAATTAATAACATTACGGTCATCAGGTGCTGGACTCTGGACCTGCTGGTCCAGGTTTCAAATCTCACCTCTGCCAAGCTGCCACAGTTGGGTCATTAAGCAAGGCCCTTAACCCACTATTGCTTGGATTGTAAGACTATCAGTTGTAAGTCGCTCTGGATAAGGGCGTCTGCTAAATGCTGTAAATGTAAATGAGCAAGGCCCGTAACCCACAATTGCTTGGATTGAATCTTGAAGATTGTATCTGTTATAAGCCGCTCAAGATAAGGGTGCTAATTGTACAGGTCAACTACGAGAACAGACTGTTCACTTCCCATCTCCTATATCCCTAAACATATGATGCTTTAACGAGATAATCGATGTTAGTTGCTAATCAGACTGTATGATTTTAATATTATGTCTTCATTTGTACAGATGATTAAAGTGATCATAATTGAGCCCTTACTGACCAAGCACAAGTGCAGATTTTTTTTATCATAAGATGGTAGTAAAGGGGTTATTGATTTTACCTTGTTGAATCGTGGGGAGCATGATGAAAACTGACGGATCTCCAAGTGCTCATCATCATTAGTGTCATCCTCTTCCTCAGAGTCTACGTGGTGATACCTATCCGAGCGAGCTAAGCAGACGGGATACACTTTAAAATCACCCAGGCTCTGACAGTGTGTGAGCTGTGAAAGCAGAGTACTTTTGTTTACTCTAGTTTCTGGTGAAAACAAGGGCAGGCTTACTGTCAAAGTAGCTGGTATCATCCTCAGACTCAAGCTGAGGAATAAACTCAGCTTTCTGCCTCAGAAGACCGTTCCAGTCTAGATCAGTAAAGAACCGGTGCTGCTTCACCTCAAACGCGCTCCCTAAAGACACAGAGAAACAGTGTTAGATTGTGTTCAGTGAGTTTAGGTCTCATGTGTCCTCAAAGGAGTTCCTCTTTCTCACAGGGATTCCTTAAAACCTTCTCCACACAGACAAATAATAAACACATCAAAATATTTTCTCCATAGAGAAAAACAAAGTTAGAACAGACCAACAAAAAGTAGAATGCCAGACAAATATATCTAGTATTTAAACAGAAGGAAAACAGATTCGAGGCTCAGAGATTGTGAAAGAATTGCTGTGTGGTTTTGTGTCTGTTGCACACCTGTTCCCAGTCGCTCCAATGGGTTTTGTCTGAGCAGCTTTGAAATGAGGTCTTGAGCTTCTGGAGGAAGAGCATCATCTCCCTCAGGCCAAATGATCTCGTCTGCAGCCAAGAGGAAAGAGGTCTTAACTAAATCTATTCCCACACTCGTTACATTAGCCAATCATATGCCAGGAAATCAATGCATTTAGGCATGATCAAGACAACCTGACAAAAATAAAAAAGAGCATCAGAAGAAGGAAGAAAGGTGATTTAAGGTGATTTAATATACTCCCTATATAGTGCAGGTGCACCATATGTAAACCAATGTTTATACTAGTGTTAATGATTTAATAGCCTTTAGATACCAACACATTGTTGCAATCTAGTGGAGACATTCCTGGAAAACCCTTGCTGTGTGCAGGCTAGCATTATCCTGCTGAAAATGCCAGTTGGAAGTCCTGCTTTGAAAGGCAACACAGGGAGCTGTAGGATGTCCAGCACATATCACTGCGTTGTTAGTGTCCCTTGTATCACTACTAGGGGTGACCCACTGTCATTTGCAATGGTTCCCCAGATCATCACAGCAGCACTCAAGCCAGTATGTTGCTCTACAGAATCCAGAAACTGGATTTGTTACTAATGACGAATTAGTTAAAGGTCTGTAGCAGTCCAGGTTATTCGTTCATGACACCACTGCAAATGAAGGCGTCAGCAGAGGTATGTAGTGAAGGTGCCATCTGTGTCTGGATGGTGGCTTGTTTTTGCCAGTGGACCATAGATTATTTCTGCCGCAGGTGGGTCTGGGTGGTCCTGAGCTGTTTCGCTGTGTGCTTGCCCTTATGGAACCACTCCAAAACTCTGCATGTCAGAACAGCCTGAATGGCAGGCATTTATCCAAACAACCTTTTTCTTTCAGTCCAATTACGAGCCCATCTTGAAGTCGACTGAGCAAGTGTGTGGTAGATGCATGCTGTAAACGATCTCTAACCAAGAGGTACACTTCCCAAAAGTAGAATTTAAAAGCCTTTTTATAGGGCAGTGGGGGAAACACTGTGGGTTATTATTATTAGAGTTACAACACAAGTATAGCTGTCCGATTAGACACTGGTTCTTTTCACAAGAGGGTGAAAGAACCAGTGTCTAATCAAACAACTATAATTATATATGGTCATTACGTCATTTCTAAAACAATGGAATATGTAATCGTATGGTGGCCTAAGACATTTACACAGCACTGTATATCTACTCTTAATTGCATTACCATTACATCCTGATTTCTAGTACAAGTTCCAACACTCATCATTTCTAAACTTCAAAACTATTTAATTTGACAGATTTCAGTGCTTCAGCTGCAGAAATGCACCTTGTCTTAAGGTGTATCAAAAAGTCTCAACAGACTTTTTAATTGAATATACACAAACAAATGAATTAATCAAAAAAAACATCAGTGGCAAACAACTCACCACTGATGACTTGTCCAAAGAGCTCCTCGGGCGTGTCTCCAAAGAAAGGAGCACAGCCCACCAAAAACTCATACAGGATGACTCCCATGGCCCACCAGTCAACAGGTTTTCCATATCCCTGCCTGAGGATCACCTCTGGAGCGATATACTCAGGTGTCCCACATACCTGTGAGGTAAACAGGATGCAAAGCAGGTTATACAACATCCACAAGAGCAAAATCACAAAGAGACTCAGAAAACTGGTTAAGACCATTACCTGCTTGTCTAGGAACTCTCGGGTATCTTTCTCAATGTGGCCCTCATACAAGTTTGTAGTGAGACTCATTAGGCCTATTTTAGACAGACCAAAGTCTGTCAGTTTGATGTGTCCCATTGATGTGATAAGAAGACTGAAAGGGGAAAGGACACTTATTGTGACATATTATTTGCACTGTGTTAATTTATGAATTAAATAATGGAACCTTTTGATGATACTAAACTCTCTATATAAACTCAGTGTATATATGAGCTTACTTGTCAGGTTTGAGGTCACGATGCACAATGCCATAGTTGTGTAGGTATTCCAGAGCCAGGACAGTCTCAGCAAAGTACATGCGTGCCATATCCAAGGACAGAGCGCCAATGTGCTTCAGTAAAGTGGCACAATCTCCACCTTAACATCATCAAAACCATCACCATTTCATCAAATCATTATTTTTAAACTATAAGTTAATTTAACAGAGAGGCACACAGAAAAAAGGAAGGTTCATCAAGCAAGGGCAGAGAGTGGAGACGAATACAGACAGTGAACAAAATGAGCTTAAAAAAGACAGGAAAAGCATTAGCAGCTATGTTAGCTCCCTCAATTCAGTGTTTTGCATTTACTTTTCACTTTCAATCCATTACTCACTAAAGTGAATGAGATTTAAATGCAAGTGTGAATGGGGAAGCGGCTCCTCTTTGATACAGTATAGACTATATTCAATTCATCAGTTCATGAAATATTTCACTTAAGACGGATTTGCCGGAACGTATCCCCATTGTAAATCAGGGAACCCCTGTACAATAGTCAAGACAAAAATATAGATAATAGAAATATAAATATAGCACTTTTTACAATGGAACACTGTCTCAAAGCAGCTTTACAATATTATATTATATTATCTTAAAAGGACATTCCCAAATTGAGCAAGCCTAGAGCAACAGTAGCCAGAAAAAGAAGACAAGTACTCCTTGGGTGGATTAGTTATTAATTGAAATAGTTAAGCAATGCAACTCCAATAATGCATATGATGCCTTATATAATCTTCAGTTTCAGGGGGTCTAGAACAGATGAATTACATTTCCATTATTCCTTATGGGATAATACTCGATACTCGTCAAGCCTCATGAAGCAAATTAATGCCAAGATACCACTGTATAAACAATAAGGTTTCGCCCTCTGCACTATAGAGATTTTAAGGTTTTGTAAATACTTCTGCTGTCTAAGAAAAATGTACTACCATCCGTCTGCATGTCTTACCCTCCACATACTCCATGACCATGCAGAGATGTCTGCGTGTCTCAAAGGAGCAGAACATGCTCACAACAAATGGGTTCTCTGCAAAGGTGAGGATGTCCCGCTCGACAAACGCCTGCTGAATTTGGTTCCTCAGAATCAGGTTTTGCTTGTTGATCTTTTTCATGGCAAATCGCTGACGCGTCTCCTTGTGCCTCACCAAAAATACAGCACTGTTGGGGCCGAAAGCATTTTCAGTACTTAGATGTTATTTACTTACACTGGTTTTAATATTAATGCTTCCTGAGGCAATATTATAAATTAAAAGTCGACTCTTGAAGTCTTACCCGTAAGCACCATTGCTGATTAGTTTGATGGTCTCAAAATCTTCTTCTTTTGGAGTTTTGGATTTAGGCTGAGGCTGGGGTGGTGGAACTGTTGCACCTCGGCTCTGAGAAAACATTTTTGCAGTTCACTCGTTAGGTTGACCCATAAACTGAAATAATAGTAATCCTTAATGTTTTTCTATCTTATCATTATTTTTAATACCTGAAGTGCATGTGTGAACTACAGCAGAAAAACAGATTTGCCTTGAAGCAGATTTGAGTTCGCATTAAATAGAGGTAAACACCGTTTAACGACTATCCAATGCATGTTGTTTCACTCTTATCGAGCAAGGTCTTAAACATTATAGTAAACTATAACAACAAGATACTGGACAGCCACCTCAAAAGCCAATAAACAGTGCGGATCCGCGAGCAGAGGGTTAAATTAAGAGCAGGTCCGGTCTACGCCCATTTTAGTCAAAGACCAGTTTTACATAACGCAATCTGGTTGTTAAAACGGCACAAGTATGGAGAAACTGTTAATGTTTGTTGACAAGGCGCAATGTCTAGGCTGTAGTAAACATTTAGGTCTAACAATTCTTGAATATTCCTTTAATTAATTTAACTGGTGTTTGTCTTTAACATACAGCTTGGCTCACGTCTGAAGAATCTTCTGTCTCAGGAGTTTCCGGGTTTCCGCTGTCATAACTGCTCAGCTGGGCCATTTCTGCACAGGTGACAAAGAACAATGAGATGCTGCAGGGGTGCAGATATAGTGGTGTTTGAATGAAAATGTTTTTGCATAAACAGAATGGAAAATGTCTTTATGACGAGGTAAGACTTTACTGCCATTGTAGTTAAAAATAAAGCTTGCTTTGCAGCTCACAGAGATACTGGCAGCTTCCAAACCTTTGTATTCAAACTACAGCAATTAACAAAGTCAATATGTCTTCAAATATTTACAGAACTGCATTGAAGCACAAAGAAAGGAGATTTCTAAGGACTTAAAATATAGTACTCAATAGTTGTTGATAGTACTTAATGTCAAAACAAACAGAAAAATTCAAGACTATTGTGACTCTCATCAAGAGCGGTTTAATAACAAAGCTAGCCAACAAAAAGCACAGCGTTTAATAGTGTGTGAGGTCAAAAAGGATTTCAGAATTACTAAGTGATTAAATGCCTCTCTTACATTGGCACATGTTTATGAGTCCACAAACAAAAGACCACTGAAAAACAATATTTTACATAAAAGGGCTGCAAAGTAAAAGACATTTCAAGTTAGCTAAAAATCCAATCGACAAGCCAGACAGCTACAAAGTCTGGAAAACACTGAATTCCACATATGAACCTTGCCCCATCTGTGAAACACATGGTGGTGGTAGTATGATAGTTTGGGGCTTATTTGCTGCATCTGGGCAAGTGCAGTGTGCCGTCACTAATGAACTGATTTCTGAATAATAAGGAAAGTTCCAGGACATGAACTGTCCACAAACTGAATGCATAAACAGAACATGAACATGCATCATGCAACAACCCTAAGTACAAATCAAGTTAAGTTATATGTATTTATATAGGGCTTTTTACAATGGAACATTGTCTTTATACAGCTTTACAACAATGTTATCATAAAAGGTCAATCCCAAGCCTAGGACAACAGTGGAAAGGAAAACTCTCTACAAGTTGTAAGGAAGAAACCTTGGGAGGATCAAAATTCAAAAAGGCACCCATCCTCCTTGGACACAAATCATTTTACCAAAAAATGTTTGAAGAAATAAGGCAATACATGAACTTTAAGGGTTCACAATAATTTGTCACTCCCAGATGAAATGAAATATTGGATAATTTTCCTAAATAAATAAAAGGCCAAGTATAATGTTCTCATTTGTTTAAATGGGTTCTCTTTATTTAAAGGACTTGTGTGCAAAAATGTCATATTTATGTAGAAATATTAAAAAACTGTTTAATGGGTATTAAACTAAATGCACTATAATTTACTGGACTTTTGTGAAAGTGGAACTTGACCCTACCTTCCAGGGGATCCCTGGTGAGGCCCAGCTGGCTGATAATGTAGCGAGGGATGTCTGATTTGATTCCCTGTCCTTCCTTAGCATGGCCCTCTGCAGCTTCCAGCAGATGATAAAACTCCTCTGGATCAAATTCCTACAGAAAATAAATAGAATAGAACCTCAACAGTTAAGAACTAATTTATCCAAATGTAAAATACATTTTATGGATTAAGCAAGAACATCTGGAAGGTAGCAAAATTCAATCACTTTTCAGTCTGCGCTGGATTTACATTTACAGCATGTAGCAGACGCCCTTATCCAAAGCAACTGATACAGTCTTACAATCCAAGCAATTGTGGGTTAAGGGTCTTGCTCAAGGGCCCAACTGTGGCAGCTTGGCAGAGGTGGAATTTGAACCTTTAGTACCTTAACTGCTAAGCTACCACAGTCACAGTGGATGAGACTTTTGGCACAGTAAGAGTAGGCAAAAGACGTAGAACTCTATGAGGAAGCATGGCTCACAGAATGTACCAGATATACTGTAGATACTGCCACCTGAGTAAGAAAAACATATCTCCTCATCTCTGTATGACAGGTGAAAAGCATCAGCACTCATGCTTCACAGTCACTCCAGTCAGAAAACGTCACAGAAGATTTTTATAAGATGGTCTCTTCATTTGACTACAACCTAAAAATACTGCCAATTTGTATGTAGTAATAAAAAGCCAAAATTATAAGAATAAAAAACAAACAAACAAAAAATCTTAAAGACCTTTCCTAGGCTACACTGGCAAGTATTTATTGTGCCCTGCCCTTACACATGAGCGCGTACACACACAGCACAATGGAATGGCCGAAAAACAACACCGGTATATAACAGAAAACTTAGAATATAAACCAGGCTATTAATATCCAGGGTCAAAAGTCACAGGACAATTACTTCAGAATTAGAAATTAGAAAATGACATATCTAAATACAATGGGTGAGGGGGGTCTATGTCTTATGCTACGTCCAGAACATGAACACCATCTTGAATGCTGCCATATTGGATGAAGGGAAAGTTTTTCCCAATTGGAAGGTGGTCATGTACCATATCAAAGAATACCAGAATTGTCTCAGAAATCAATTGCTGCAATCAGATTACAATATCTAGAATATGAGGTTCTTAAAGTTATCAACACAAAAAGTTCAAAATGTTTGTTGCTCGTCAAATATATCTGAAGATGGAATTGACAATTCAGACGTCCGGGGAACGCAGCTGCCGTATCATAGCCACAAACTTCCACAACCGACACTCAGAAAGATCACCAATTTCACACAGCACTGTTGCATCCCTCATACCCAAATTCAGAGAAACTGGGACTGTGGAAGAAAAGCCATGCATTGGTCATCCAAAGACCGACAAAGAAACCTCGACAATGGTTTTGGCAGCCTTTGCTAAAAGTCCACAATGCAGCATGTAACACATTTGACTCAGTCTGTATGTTAGAATAACATTCATGTTGATGCGTTTATTTAATGCTTTTAATGTCATTAACATTATTGGACCATGCTAGTTATGTGTAATTATGGGTGAAAGTGATCCCTAAACCACTATAAAGTCCATTCACATATAGCACTATTAACCTCTAGGGAACAGAACAGCAAACAAAGTGGGCCATTTGTTTATATGGCTTATACTTGTATGACAGGAGCATATAAATTATCTGTACATTTTACCATGTGCCTGGCACATGAGCTAACAGCTTTCGAAATACAAGTACCTGCAAAATAAATAGTTTGCATTAAAAGGGTATAGTTCTGTTAAATGCGTACATGATTATTTTGGAATAAAAGCATGTTACCGAGGCTTATATTGGCCACTTATACGGCTGAGTGGTGTTTATAAAAGAGAAGTCAAATCCCTATTAAAACGATACAAATGCTAAAATTAGATATTAAAATATTGACAGTACTATAATTAGGGAAAGCAATTCTGTATGTACAGTTTATCCACAGTTTAGTATAACAAACTGAACCTTTAAATGATTCAATCTTGTGTGGACAGAACATTCTCGGCAATTTCCAAATCCCTTTCCTGACAAGAGTGAAAGAAAATATTTAATGATTTAATTCATTTGATAGGCTCCATAAACTACGATCTAAATAAAAAATGTTACTATTAGATGAAGATCAGCTTGGTTTCGGTTCATTGTGTAGGTTTGCGTGTAGGAGATCCTTCATTGTGACTGTGCTCTACCCTATTTTTCTGCTTCATTACCAATAGGAAGCACATTATTACCTATATTACCACTTCATTACATATATAGCACTGCACATACATGCCAAGAATAACTATAAGGATGATAGAACATGAGGCTTCTTACCAAGCACTCCAGCAGCCGAGCAGGCCGGGCGATGATGATCATCAGCTTCCTAACGAGCTGGGTAACGAAGGTCACCTCCACACTTTCCGAGCGCTCATGAGCCTACAATACCATAAAACAAACAACAAAAATCAGGACTGATTAGGGTGATTTTCCCACCTTAATATTAGTGCTTATGTTTCTTTAACTGACAGTAAAGTAGACCGTCTAGATGCGCGTGTGTGTGTGTGTGTGTAACACAACCCTAGAGAGCAATGGCACACAATGTGTGTAAACATTTTCTGGGGTTTTAACCCTATGTAATAGTAATTTAAATGTTCTGTAATAACAATACATAATAAAAATGGGAGAAAATGTACAGTTTCTGAAAGCAAGGGGTTGGATCAGTGCTACAGAGGATCCAGGAGTTGATGAAACGGCACAGAGGGACATGTAATAGAGTGTGGGTGGTTAATAAACAGTGGCTGAACTGAGGCTAATAGAGCTGTCTACAGCGGCCGGCACTGCTGCCTCTAGAGGATTTTTAATCATCCTCTGAATAATTTATACAGGCAATGAAAGTTGCACTGAAACCCACACAGCCTGAACGATTCCACCGATAGACAGAGTGATCACCACAGGACAGATGACCCCAGGGAAGAGCGAGGAAAGAGATTTTAAAAATGCCCTAGGACGGATGAGGTCAGGCACCAAATCCCAGGATTCATCAGTGGCTGGGCGTCACAGTGACAGGTCAGTGGGTCGACCATGGAACTAGATTGGTTCCCGTGGTTTTCTGATAATGACACTGTAGGAACCAGAACTATAGAAATTGGGCATTTCAAAATAGATAGCTGCCTTTGGGGATTTTCCCCCATGACCTTTTTATCATCCTGAATGAAGGCTGAGAGGAAAAGACTGAGGACTTAATCAGTTATTACCACATGCAGCTGGAATACACCTGCAGGGCACAAAAAAAAACAGCAAACCAATAGACACATGCAAGTGATCAAATGTTTGCATTTGTATTATTAAACATTTTATTAGACGTGCTGTAAAGTGTGTGTTTCACCAAATTAGGTGGGAAATCCAAGCCTCACGTTTAAGTTATCAGACAGCGCAATCACACCACCAGTGTGTTTCAATCATTCTCAACCATACACAACTTTTATAAACACAAAATGACACACAAGGCAGCTATGCACTCTCAATTTAGAGTAATCCAAATATGACCACTGGGAGCCATAACGTAATAAAAGCACCTGTAATCGTGTGACAGAGCTAATCAGTGGCATCCTGTGTCACAACTTAAACATTGCACTCAGTTCTACCTTGATGACCTTTGAGATATGAAAAATGAGAGTCGACACAACCAAACCCACCAGTCCTCTGAAACAAAACCTATCCGAGTCCACGAATCCATCCACAAAACCGGCACCAAACTCAACTGTAAGGTCCTCGCCGTATCGGAGCCTGCTCCTTTCCCATTGCTCCAGAACGCGCTGGAGGAGCTCCTCTTCCTCCAGGCGCCTCTGCCACGAGACGCGTGCCATCCTCGGCGCGAGCGAGATTGTGCTTTCCCATGCACACCTGCTCACCGCACGCTTTATACAGCAGCCTAGCCCACCTGTCACGCTTATTCACCTCGACCCGAGCCAGCCAATTAGCCTGGGCTAGGTGATGTCATCCTCGCTCGCCTGAATTCCAAGACAGAGCGTGTGTGTGCGCGTGTATGTGTGCGCGTGTGTGTTTGTGTGTTAGCATTCCACTGGCTCGAGATCGACAACAGGCATCTGTGATGGGTCGGTCAGATACAGCCAACCAAGAGAGGGGAAAGCCTGACCCCCCTCTACCCCCACCATTTTCCACTGCTCTAGCAAACTCTGTCTAGCTCTCTCTATCCTTACACCCCTCCTGCCGGATGTTTGGAAGACTCATCAGTCACCAGCAGAAGCCAGCGAAGCGTGAAATTAAAATCAGGCACATGCGTCCCCTTTTCTCAACATACACAACCTACATATACAGACGTTGAAACGTACCGTTTTTACGCACACACAAGATTTAGAATGATCCGAACGGTACCAATGGGAGCCATAAAACCAGCAATGCACCAGTGATTCTATGACTGAGCTAATCAAGACATCAGCAGCCTGCCCCATGACAGACCTATGACAGGTGTCTAAGGCAACCCTGCTCCAAACAAGCATAACCTCCAGACCTGCAACGATGATCTCACCATCCCCAGCATGGGAATTTAATACCTATGAAATACAACTGTGGAAAAAATGTAGAATAAGGTTTTTCTGGAATTACTATTTGTAGATACTGTATGTGTTTGAGTGAAACAGATAGTGTTTTTAATTCGATACATTACTAAAAAATCAGAAATATAAATATTTATTTGTAGTAATGACAAAAGAATTTACTTGCTCTAAATAAGCAATGGTCAAAATAAAGATAGTGTTTTCAGACCTTGACTAATAATACAATAAAAACAGGCTTACATTCATCATCTAACAAAACAACACTAATGTTAGTGTAACCACAGAAAAGTACAGAAATCAATATTTCAATCACAGCATTTATGTATCTTGTACTTTTACTCAATAAAAACAGATTTGGTTCAGGTGATGATCAGTTAATTAATCAGTAGATCTAAGTAGAATGATGACATCAGATACAGTAATAGAATTGCTGCCATACATGTAGATGATTTGATTAAATTTTTTTCAGAGATGTATAACAATGGGCTGTATTAAGAGACGACAGTGGTGACTGATTATTTAAATTTGCTTTCGTTATAGACAATCATACTATCAGAACAAATTTGACTGAGAACCACCACGATCATTTTCACGTATAAACAATCACAGGCTTGATACTGAACGGAAAAACATTCCGCTTCCACACAGCATAGATTTGCTTTAAATTGTAAAATAAATTAACCAATTGAGATGGCAAAGCAGTTGGAAATAAATGGTGATTTTAGCTATACTTTGCCATGCTCTGAATGTGTGATCTTTTTACACAGAAATCATATTTTGTTTATTGGCAGAATTTACAAGTCAGTGTCGTTCCTAAACCATGTTTTTATCCCTGTTATCCTGAAATTAGTCAAATCACACCATCAATAGGCCAATTGCATACTAATAAACGTGTTTAAAACGTTTGTAATTTGTATAAAACCTAAGCCTTTATTTTGACAAATAAAGGGTTTCGATGGGAATCCAATAATACACATAAACACAGCAGAAACCGTACTCTGGATGTTGATTTTTTTCCCACAGATGCTGAGCATTAACCATTTGGTTTTTCTCTTTCAATACATTATTCAAAAAATTACACAAGGTATTAAGCTATTCTGCTAGTCTATGCTATGACATATACTGCAAATATTAAACTCCTTGGTTTAAGACACATTGAACTTATTTTATAAGTTAATTTATAAGTTAACTATCATTTAACTTAGAGTTTATTGGAATGTATTGTGGACATTGTAATTCAGGTAGCACCTGTCCTATGTGACAGTGATGCAAATGTTTGGCTCAAACTGGAATTTTAAGCATGCTGAGCCAAAAACCTAAACAGAAAGATTAGTATTTAACTGGTGTGTTTTAAAACTATTTATTTAACACTGCACAAATGGCTATTCTTGACAGAAACAAGGTTCCATCAACGCATAACCACATAATGTGTGTCTTGAGAATGTGGGAGAACACCGGAGTACCTGAAGTAAATCCACGAGGAGAACATGCTAACTCCACAAAGGTGCAGTCCGAGGTCAGGATCCAACCGTTGAAATTATTATAAAAGAGTTCAAATCTCTTTTTTTAATTTCAATTCTGTTGTATGTAATAATAAAAAATGTCTAACCAAAATTTTGGTGCATCACTACTGTGAGTTTAAATAGCTGTATGTCAGTTTGGATCAAGAATTAATCCCAGCATCACCACAGTGACCTGAGTTCAAAAGCCAGTTCAAGTGCCAGCTTATGTGCCTTCTGGCTGGGTCGGGTGTCGCATGCAGAAACGATCTGCTGCGTTTGAGGGGTGGAAGAAAACATGACTCTGTTGCTGTACTCACATCCTTGAGAAGTTTTTCAAGCTTCTCTTGTAGCTCATAGAAGTAGCGGGAGGTGATGAGGTCCTCGCGTGATTTCTCTAGGCAGTCCCGGGACAATTCGATCACCTGATGATGTATGAAGCTCAAAACCCCATCGGCCAAAGGCATGACATTGTCTGGAGCTGAGGAGGACAGAAAAACAGCCAGCCGCTCCTCCATCTGAGCCGTGGCCTGCAGGGACAAGAGATGGTTAAATAAACAGTTCAGGTAAACAAGAAAGGAAACCCACAAGTTTCAGAGACATACACACGCACAGTTTAACTGATCTGCTGAGTAGCACACTCCAATTTAAGAACATCCAAGGATTACTCCATGTATACTTTTGGATAGGATTTAAAGTACGTTGGCTTGTCAGTTTCTTAGGTATGGCTTACCTTTGGAAAGCGCTCTTTGTAAACATGGTTCATCATGACGATCTCATGGTCGAAGGATATGGGAGAACGACCAGGGCTGGATTCAAACAAAGCACAGAAAACTAAGCATTATAGTTTAAAAACTAACAAAGATCACAGTGTTGTAACAAAAGTCCATTATTCGATTTGCTGTTTTAGCAATGATTGTCCAATCATACAGAACATATTGATTTAACAACTTCAAACTCTGATGTGTCAAGATTAGTCTCATCAGTCTGTTACCATTCTGAAAAAGTGGTTTCTTGGCAGCTACCCTTTCAAAAATACAGCGAGGATTTCACACTAATTACTTTGTGCTCAAGCTTCTTCGGATGTACAAGGATCAAAGGGCAAGCCCGATGATGCTGCCAGACAATGCTATTGCTTAAGTTTAAGGGAAGGTCACACTAAATATGTTCCACTGTGGCTCACAGCAGCTGCTTTTTTCAGATTATGTTCACTTTTTAATACAGCATACAAAAGACCTATACTTTCTTGTTGTAATCTAACAAAACGACCGATATGTGGTTATTACACCATTGCTAAACCAATGATATACTGCTCATAAAAATTAGGTGATCCTTCAAAATTTAATATTTCATTATGAAATATAGCCTGTTTTTTGTGAATATTGTATATCCAATCTAATGGTGGCCTTTTGCACAGTACCATACAATCAAACACAGCATTTAGTAGATCCCGAGCGACGTACAAGTCAAAAATAGTGTTAAGGGTCTGGACCTTTTCCTTTACATGTAAATTCCAGTACATTAATTGCTGTGCCACAACAGTATCTTACAACAATAGTAGGATGTAGGACTGCACAACCATACCTTTACTAGGACCATGATTTAGAGCTCTAAATTAATTAATAAGTTGCAATAACAACGAGCTTTAATCATATCTCTCATAACTCATGGTTTAACTGCTGATTGTAAAAACAGAGCAAAACAGTCTTGTTTCAATTCCAATTCGCTTTCAACATTTAAGAGGAATACAGGCATATATTTAACTGTGACTGTGCAAAATATTTAAAAAAGCAAATTTTATTTTCTTCTCCATTGTGCTGTTGTAAGGCAAAAACAGAAACCCTAATGTAACACCGGTGTGTGTGTTGAGGACTGGAGAAAACAGTGTGTTTGGGGTGAGTGCGTCTGTATGAGTCATACTGGTAAGTGAAAAGAAATTGGTCACGTGACAGTGAGGATGAGGTCATGCCTTAGTCAGCCATCGACAGCTTGCCTGGTCAATTAGTGAATCTAATAGAATGAGTACACACTCAAACTGGCAATATTAGGTCAACCCAAGGGAGCCGTTTCTCACAATAACTATTGTCTACAGGTGTGCCTGAACGCCAGGAATGTCTACTTTAAAAGTCTCTCTCTCTCAAAAAAAGAGACTACAATCAAACTGAGGCTGCAGTTAGAAAAGGTCAGGCCTGACAGAGATTGATTCCTTGCCCAAGGGTGCAGCATTAACAATCACAATGCGAGCATTTCACCCACTGACAAGTGTGCGCGAGAAAAACAAAATGAGAGAAAGCGATTTTTGCCATTATTAATTAAAGACCTGGGTAGATGCCGTTTGATGCTGTGCTTGAAGAATAACACCACACAAAGATACATGATGAGATGTTGTAATCATGTCTTTCTAATGAAAGCAGAAAATGACCTTGCATTTAATATTACTGCCTTGTCCTTGAAAGAGTGTAATTATCATTCCGTCTGGTAGGAAAATAGGGAAGACTGATTGCACATGAATATATAATGAGAATATTATCTTTCATCTAAATGGTGACTCTTTACTAACCTGCACAAAATAAAGAATTGAATCCAAAATGGATTCACTTTAATACAACATGTAGACTTGACAAAGATTCAAAGATGCATCCATTCTTCCATCCATGTGTCCAAAATCATCCCCTATTCTCCTACAATCTGCTTAACATTTAGACACATGGGACACGTGGCAGCACTAAAGTTAAGGTACTGGACTACAATGTCCAGAATTCAAGTCCCAGCATTACTGACACTGACAGCATTGGGACCTTTCTGCCACATTTACATGTGTTGAACCATGTTACACTGTATAAATAGTTAAAAGTCGCTCCTGATAAGGCCATTAGTTAAATGACAAGTAAATACACTCTCAGATCACTTTATCGGGTACACCATATTGGTTCAAAGGTTCCACTTACCAGATAGAAGTGCATCATAGTTCTACAATTACAAACTATGGTCCGTCTGTTTCATTCCCCGTCATTCTATTCTATAGTGGTCAGCAACCCGATCTAGGATTGGACCAGACACAGCCGTGCTGCTAGAGTTTTACACACTTGCTGTGCACTGGTAACACATCTAACAAATTACTACACCTTGTGGATGTAAAACCATACATAATGGTTCATCTCTTGTTGCACAGTTTGTGCTAGTCATCCTCTAATCCATCATCTGTGTTCATAGGATGCTAGTAGCTGGATATTTTTGGTTGGTAGACTATTTTCAGTCTAATTGGACCACCGGTT
This sequence comes from Parotocinclus maculicauda, assembly GCA_034780255.1. Taxonomy (NCBI): domain Eukaryota; kingdom Metazoa; phylum Chordata; class Actinopteri; order Siluriformes; family Loricariidae; genus Parotocinclus; species Parotocinclus maculicauda. The sequence continues at coordinate 379 of JAUZSU010044112.1, read as the reverse complement.
AATGGGACCAGCCGCTTATTCGGAGCAAATCCTAAAGTACCGAAACAAATCCTATTAAATAGGTGTGATGTTAATCGCTTATTTGGACCAAAACTCCGCTTAATTGGACCAAAGAACGTGTACATTATGTAATATCCACGAAGAAACTTTTCGTCTCTGGCATCACTACCCGAAAGTTTCTCCCCAGCCCTCTACTGCCGCCTACAGGTCTTAGCCTAACATTTTCATTTACAACAAAAACGTCATTACTTAGCCACTACAAAAGCAGATCAGCGATTTATGGGAGGATTCCTGTGCTCGCCGAGAAAATTTATGCTTTTATTAAAAGTCAGGAAATCCGAAAAGTTGTGTTGACAAGAGCAGAACCAGCGAGAGGTGA